>JAIPRL010001381.1:53569-85043 GCA_025469235.1 Pemphigus obesinymphae | reverse complement strand
TTCATTAAAATAAAATAAAAAATGTTATTTTATATTCTATATTACTTATACTTGATGAAATAAGTGTCCATTTCATTGTGAATGTAATATGCTTTTATAAATACTATATCATGTATTTACATATTAAGAAAAATATGAAATTAAATTTATAATACATAAGAAAAAAAATATGTATACATTTTTTCAATATACCTATATAAAATAAATATATCAGACACAACCTAATGCAGATTACCTAATTCAAATAAATCGTTATTAAAAAATCTAGTATACCAGGTACACTGCATTGCTAATTAATAAACAAACAAGAAACCTTATTTAGTTTTCATAAAAATACAAACCCGTTGTCAAATTTTACTAAATACCACAATTAATTTCTAATATCTTGTAATAATGTATACATTGTCTGGGTACACAACATAAAATCTTTGAGTGTAATTTTACTTATATGTACATGGTGAAACTGTTTAGCAAAACATCATTCTTTAGTACATTTAGAAAATGCATATCAATAAATCTTTCATCGAGTTTTTAGGATCAACGTCAATATCCACATAGTACAATTTATCCATTACATATTCATTGGATGTACAAACTAACCATACAATATCTTATCTAGGAATGAATTTGGTTGGATATCCATTGAATATATTAAATAATTATATAATGTTAATGATGATCTATTGATATTAACCATCCAGAAAACAAAACATTTCATGGACAAATTATGTAATATAATTCGCACATCACAATAGTTGTCCATTAGATATTCATTGCATATACGATATAATCATACATTGTCATAATTCTACCGTGTGGGCTTTGATAGAAATAGGGTTTTCAAGAGAATTAGAAAATACTGATTCATCTATACACATTTTAGGAAAATATTTAAAATTTTAAATCATCTGCGTGCACACAACGCAATTTTGTATATCCTCATCTGTACTTGTATATCTATTGAATATATTTGTGCTGTGTGGGTATATACTTCCGACGATTAATACCTCAACTTCTTCTAATAAGTCGGAATCACCTCGACCTCCAAATCTATTGTTTCAGCTACTGAAGACATCCAGATATTCAACAATTATTGTTGTACAATTCTTGTAGTTACTGGATGTATGTTTGGTCATTGATTAATTTAGGGTCTTGAATTTTTTCGATGAAAAATGCTTGTTTTTTACGAATAAGTGTAGCATGTGGCCGTGTTAAAAATGTAGTTTTGAGCTTGTTATAAACTCCTGTTACTGAAACTAAAGGTACTACAAATTTTGTTTTAAAGCTTTATTACCTCTATAATTGTCTTTAAATAGCGCCTGAACTTATAATGTTATCTAAAATCACAGGTGCAACATACCAACGTTAACATTGCACTCAACTATTCATTCTACATATATCGATTTAACTTTCACGGATCTTCATTTTGATATTCATTGCCCAATTAAATTTTTCATGATACTTATATATAAATATAAATATAAACTAATATTTTAAAAGATTGTGGATGGATTATACATATTCCGGGTTAACTGGTTAATGTACATGAAAATATGTTAGAATGGATATTATCCGGTTAATCAACACTACAGTATGTACCTCTATCATTATCTCTTATGCTAAAGGCAGAAATTTAATTACATACATTTTTACAAGGATATTGGTCAATTAAGAAGCCGACACCTCCTTTAAAGATGAACAAAAAGCCGAAGAAGTATATCAACCCACATTGCATGGTAATACCGGTCGAAATAGGTAAATTTCCCTGGCACCCCACCTTCGAATTTTTTAACCAAATCGATGGCTTTCATTTGTTCTCGTTTGTTCCGAAAACATCGTCGTTTTTCATCGGCGTATTTGTAATTTCGTTGCTCTAGGGACGCAACAATATTCAATATTTTGGTGCCCCCAAAACACATCTTTGAAAATGTAAATAAGCGAAAAAAAAAGTAAACTATTTTCCACCCAAATGTATAATAATTACAAAATTATTAATTATTAATACTCTTTGAAAACTTAAAAATAAGCACAAAAAAAAAAGTCATCAATTCTAATACTATATTTTTTTCCACTAACAATGTAACAATGTGTAGTAATATTCAAAATCTCTTTAAAATTTGCTGCCCCCAAAAGCGTGATGCCTAAAGTAATTTCTCCCCAAACCCCCTCTATATACGCCACTGCTGTTTGTGTGAACATCGTGCTTTGCACGTACGTATCCGTCCGACGTGTTTATCGTATTATTATTTAATTATGTGGCTATCAATGTGTTCTTTGCTGTTGTCGTCAACCATGACTGCCAATCATTGATTCCAAGTTCGTGGACTATCTTATGACTGAACTGTCGTAAGTTCAGTAATAATAATAATTATTATACGTTTGTATTATAATATATTTATATAACATATTTTAAAATTTTAAGGTCCCCCTCTACCCTTTGGTTTGTTTTTTTATAGGAATATAGTCTGCTAATTTTTTGTACATTTGTATTTTGTATACCAATATATCGTTTCTGTATACGTGTATTGTTTATGTGCTTTTTTTATATTTTTTTATACAATATAAATTATGAGTTCATTTTTATTAAATTGGGTCAACAAGCGTCCGACCAATTTTTTCCAACCAATTGTTCAGAATCGGAAAACCCGAAAAAAAAAGTAGCGTTAGAATCCACTGAAAAGGTCGTTGAAAATGTTGAAAGTCTTGATAGTGATATAAATATCCCAACTTGCTGGAATAAAAGTCAATATGACAGTTTTAAATCAACAAATAAATGGTTAATTGTATAAAATAAAAAGTTAGGTTGTGCGATATGCAAAAGAGTAATGCATTTAGTTTCGATTAAGTTAGATTATTCGGTGAAAAAATATACGGATTTCCAAGCCATGTCAAGAGTGTTCAATAGAGTCCAATAGAAAAAAAAAAAGATTCCCAAATGTCTAGTTTAAGAAAAACTTGACAGGAGGCCCATATATTAAAGCAACAGAAATTTTACAGCAATCTGAAAAAAAAACAGATAAAGAAAGGTATTGAGGATTTACACCGGTGAAAGATTTTAACTACTGAAAAAGTCTTTAGAACTGTTTACAAAATTATTAAAACTCAAAGACCATTTGTTGATTTGCCGACTGAGATTGTTCTACAAGTTTTAAATGGGATCAACATGGAGAATATATTACATTCATATAAAACGTGTGCGGATATTGCGATCCATATATCAATGGAAATAAAAACAATTATTTGTCAAGATATAATTTTGAACAAAAGAAAAATATCTATTTTGGTGAACAAATCTACCACTCTTAGTAGAAAAACGACATTAGTGGTCGTTTTTCGAACATTTTTCGAAACTTTTCCTGGCGAACCATATACATTTAATCTGGATTTAATTGCACTATTGTATTGCTCGATTGTTTGAATAAACACGTATTTGATCAACATTTTTTGAATGAATGTTTGGTTTGTTTTGCATGTGATGGAGCTTCTGTAATGATTGGGAAAGACTCAGGAGTAGCAACGTGACTCAAAATTTTTTTTCCAAATTTCATTATTTGGAATTATTTATCTGTAATCATCGTTTGGAACTTGAAATAATTTATTACTATTTACAAGTAGTTAGGTAGTTGTTAACATGGCCAAATTAAAAGGGGGCTACATCATCACGACTCCACCCCCGGATAACAATAGTTGGCAAAAACAGAAAGTTGATGACTTTTTTTTTTGTTTTTAAAACTAAGGAATTTCAAGACTTCATGACACCACCACCCTCCCCCTCATTAAATATTTCTTAGCGTTCCGGTTTGTAAAATTTTCAATTTCGAGCACTGCCAGTAATGGTATACGGTTACATGTACAACAGAGGAGGAGACATTTTTTGAATCGTCGCAGCGCATTCAATGGTGGTCAGAACGAGCTCAGACCAGTGGCAAAATATGTTGTACACTGTGGTATATAACATACTAAAAGTCACTTTTTTAGGTAGTCCAAAATCAAAATCTGGATTGCTCATAATTCAAGGTGAAGTAAACTTATAATTAAGTACCTATCATATTTTCAGATGTGACAGATCTCCCTAATAAATAATTGTGAACGTTGCGGGGGTGTGCTCATTGCTGTTCGCAACAATATATCTTCCTCTTTTCTTCCTGTATTCGATAAATCCATTGAACACCTATATGTGAATTACTCTCTCAATTCTATTGACCTTATAATTGATAGTTTACACGTCTCTCTTCTATGTCCTATCAACTGTTATAAAGCCCACTTACCTACTGTTTATACATTTGTTCAACAATACCCTTCCCACCTCTTTATTGTTTGTGGCGACTACAACATTCCTCAAATTTCATGGTCAAATAATACCCATGGTCTTTGCTATTCTTCATCCACTATTTCTCAATATCTTTGTGTCCCAGAAACTTTTTCTCTCTATGGATCTTATCAATTTAATAATTCATACTATAATATTCATAATGTACATTCTCAAATTGCAATTCTATTTTTATTACCCCATCACTCGAGTCTGCCATCTTTCCTGACTTTACCATCCTGTTCTTTCGATTTCTTTTGTCCATTCTCTCCCACATCCAGCCACTACCATACCATTATCATTTTTGAATTTTGCAAAAGCAGATTTCTCACGCATTTCGATTTCTTCAACAGTTTTAACTGGGAATGCACTTTTCGTCCACATAATGCTGATATTTCGGTTATATATATTTCAATCTTTATTTAATTTTTTATTGTAAAACGATCAATATTTTGAAATATATTATTTTGTTAAGTATATATTAGCATCAGCTATTATATGCAAATCAATGATTATGGTAATATTGAAAATTTTCTATACCATTTTTAAAACATGAAATATTCTAATATTTAATAATAATTACACAAAAACAATGATGGTGACTAAAAAATATCTCATTACCATCTACGATACAAACTTAAATTATCGCAAAATATCAAAATTAGTACATGAATTCAAAAGTATACATATTTAAGCATACAATATTAATAAATTTACACAATAAATAAGTAAAGTCAAAGAAAATAGAAACTTATTTTATTGAATTCGTGTAGATTCATAAAAAAACTGTAAGATTAATGTTTTTGTCTACTATCGTAACATAGAAAACGAATTATACCATCTGTGTTTAATCCATCCCAATAGGTACTAACATAAAAGGCGATATTCGTCTTGAATTTTTTACTTTACAGATATACTGAATTATTTTCTAAGGTTTACGCAATATTATACATGAAAAAATTTTATTAATCATTATAAATATACTATGTATTTTATAATAGCATAAATAAATTACAAATTACCATATCGATGGGTTAAAAGATTCATTAATTTTAATGTTGCAAAATTACCAAAAATATTCATTGTTTTGATAATTTTTGTGATAAATTAAATCTTAATTACCATACTAAATATTTAATATAGTTATAATTATTTTAGATACTTAAATGTTAATATTAATCGTCAAGTTTCTATTAGCCCAGTCATTCGAAGGAAGGTAATGTTTACTTTTGAGTTAAATGTATTTGTATAAGTTAATTAAAAACCCTAGAAGCGGGATAGTTCCGAGTTATTTGATGTTCTTAGTATCTTGCACTACTCCCGGAAAATTGCCAAAAATATACCACTGACTGTGATATTAGTTAAATAAAAACAAATTAAATATCTGCCTTGGATATTTTAATTTACATAATATTACATAAATAAACTATACAGTTACATATTCAGTAAAAAATGTAATGGTCCATTATTTTTGAAATGACGAAAAAATAAATAATCTCAATTTAAAACAAGATGAAATATTCTGTCGGAAACTAGGTTTGTAAAGATTGGTTCACGTCTTCTAGTCTTCTGGTCCTTTTTGGAGTAAAATGCTTTTTGATAGAATACCGGTTATAATTGGTACTTTATAGAAGTTAATTTGCGAGTTTTCAAGTAGCTTTTTTAAGGTGCTCCTCTTTGGGATAATATGGGCAATTTTCAAATAATATGAAAATATCATACGTGTGTGTGCATGTTTAAATGAATATTAGTGATTATGTAAGCCCTAGGAATATAATGTATAATAACATTACCAGGATTGCGCATGCCGATAACGTACGTGCAGACATACGCGTATAAATAATCGTTGACATTTCGTGAATTTATTCTAAATTTTACAATCAAAAGTGTCTATCATTGTGATTTATCATATAGTTTAAAAAAAGTCATTTCAAATCCTAAATTCAATTTTTATTTTTTCTGGAAACCTATTTCTTAATGGAATAATTGTTCTACCTAATTATTATATGTGTATTCATTTTTCGATAACTAATATTATCAGAAAGATACTTTAAATAGGTGCGTTGTTAAATTTTCCATAATTACGTAAAAATGAATTACAAATCTAAGAAACGGAAAATACATGCACTCGTCAAAATTAGTTATAATTTTATTATATACATAGGTACAAAAAAATATATAATAATTAATATGCAATAATAAAAATTTAAAAAATGTTTAATATTGTTATATCTTAGAAAAAAAAGTCAGTATGTCTACTAAGGTAAATAAATGTAAGAAGAATATGGTCGTTATATGCTTGTATTGGACCAAATCAAATACAGACGTCGAATTTCGTGCCGCTGCAGTCTGGTACAATAAAATTAAAAAAACCCAGTTTGCTGTTTTTTACGATTCTATGCAAAATATATGAAATAAAATAATATAATAAAATAAAAAATTTTTCGATGTATTAACCAGTATTTTCATCTGTTCATCCATCAATCCATCTGTATTTTCATAATTAGGATCATTGTTGATATGTTTACTTTGGAGCAAGATATTATTCGTTTTATTATATATATATTAGCGATGTAAGGAGATAGGACTGAAGTTATTTCGAAATAAAGAATACATTTTTTTGATATTTATAATGACTTTAATTTTATATTTAAGTGGTTTTCACGAATTTTTATATTTTTTTTTTTATATATATATTTTCAAATCGCTTGCCAAATAATAAATTCAATTATTTTAATTACTCAAATCATTAAACCAGTATATAAATGAAATAAGTAATAAATGAAAGACGAATATGGTCGTTATATATTTGTATTGGATCTGATCAAGTACAGACGTTGAAATTCGTACCACTGTACTATTACAATAAATTTAATAAATATCTTGCTTGTTGTTTTTTAATAATTCTACGCGAATTTTATGAAATAATATAATCGTATCAAAACAAAAAAATGAGTTTTACTATTTTTTTTTTTTTTATACAAACTTTTCTAAGGTATAATATGTAAAATAGGAAAATATAAGTATCTACTTTTTAATATTATATTGCATAGCGATCATTATTTGAAAAACTATTCAATTTTTACGTTCATAACTCAAGGCATTCGTATATAAAAATAATTTATAATTAAATTATCACAAATTCCCGATGTGTTAACCCATATTTCCATCAGTCCATGAATCCATCTGTGTCTGTTCATAGTAATGAACATTGTTGATATGGTTAATCTACTTGGGAGCTAGATATTATTTGTTATTTTTATATTTTTAGATAATTGTTTAAAATTCATTTAGAAGACGGGTTATTAAGTAACCCGTCTATTAAGTAAACTACTACTCGTTGATATAGAAAAAATACGATAAACTATACATATATGTTTATTAGGGATGTAAGGAGGGGAAGGGTAAAGTTATTTTGAAATGAAGACGAATATTTTTTTATTGTGTCTATAATGATTTTAATTTTATATTCAAGTGATTTTATGTGATTTTCAGGAATTTTTATATTTTTTTTATATATTTTTTAATCGCTTGTTAAATAAAACAATAATAACAGTCAATCATTTTAATTACTTTAATCAGAAAACCAGTATATCAGGGTTTGTTTAATTCCTTAATTCATCAGGTGGCATTTTCGACTATATTATCGTCTGCGGAACAATGAAACCATTTATTTTACAAGACAATTTATATGGTTTTTCCGTGAGCAATTTTTTATTCAGAAGGATTCAAACAGGAATTTTGTAGTTTAATATGTTATAGTTAAATATGTTTATAATGTTTAAAGCAATACATTGGCTTCAGTATTAAAGTGGCAGGCATAAACGTGAACTGATTTCACTTACCAATGTCTCACTTTTTACTCTTATATATTTCCTTTTCCAAAATCATCAAATCACAATCATATAAAACTTTTATAACTATAATTCTACTATAATCACATCCTGTACATCTCTTTTATTCTTAAATATTAATACTACACAACTCTTTCTTCACACTTCAGGAATTGTTTATTCCTTTTATATTCCTATATGCAAACATGCATACATACATAATTTTTTTTTTTTTTTTTTTTTTATAAACAAACAAGGGGCTACACCGTCGAGGTATTACTTAGCCCCTTGCCGTATCGTTTATTAACGGAAAAAAATGACCTTAAAACATGCTATTCTTAAAAGCTAATTTTTAAATTATATATACATAAGTACACAGTATATACATAAATACATAAACAAAAACTTAATAAATAACCATTTAATTTAATTTAAACGTCGGAGCTGCTGCCTCGCCCTGTCCTCTGTTTCACTGATGCTTATGATTCTCGAAAACAGCCTTTCTACCCTTGTCCATGCTGCTGGAGACTCTAGCACTATATTCATGAAATTCTCTGGAGTGAGGTTTGCGATCCTGAGGTACACACACGCTTCGATCCTCCAACGTTGCCACGCATCCGCTCTAAACGCAGCGGGTTCTGCATCGTCAGGAGAAACACCACATTGCGCACAGGCGTCAGTTTCAGACCTACCAAAACGCTTCAAATATGCATTAAAGCACCCATGCCCCGTTAGCACCTATATCATGTGAAACGTCATTTCACCAGGCTTCCTTTTGTGCCAAGTTCTCACGTCACTTATCAGCCTGTGCGTCCAACGCCTATTTATTGCTACTGTCCACATTTGATGCCAATCCTCGAGCAATCTTTCGCGAGCAACCTCGGCGTCCAACCCGCTGTAAACGTTTGATATTTCCTTCGCGAGTAAGTTGAGCGGTGGGATGTCTGACACAACCGCGGCTGCTTCGTATAATACCGTGCGGTAATAGCACGCCACACGAAGCATGGTGCGTCGTAATACACTGGACATCCGTTTGCGAGCTTTAGAGGTCATATTAGGGAAACGTATCGTATGAGCCCCGTACAACAAGCGTGATGTCAATATGCTAGCCAATATTTTCCTTGTTTTCTCTCGGGAGCCTCTGGAATTGGGAAGTAGTTGTGACAGTTGCCTGCATGCATCAGCTGCCCGAGCGGCTGCCAGTTCTGCGTGCTTCGCAAATCTCAACCTCGATGCCCAGGTATCTAACACTTGACTGAGATTCAAACCGATACCCCTCGAATGATACGACCATGCTGTTGCAGACATTCCTGTTTGTCAGTACAATGGCCTCCGTCTTGCCAACAGCGAGCTCCAGACCATTGTCGTCCATTCACTTGATAACTATCCGTAAAGCCTCTTCCAGCATCTCTTTTAAAATATGTGGCACCCTTGCTGTAGCCACGATCGCCATATCATCTGCGTACGCAATAAACTTGACATCTACCGGGAGACCGATTTCTAGTAGGTCGTTATAAAACACGTTTCACAAATAAAATACAGGTAGTTGATGTATACATTTTATAACGATAATAATTTATTTCTTTAGAAATAAATTTAAAACGGAGCTTGACGAAGATCTGTGTACACAGGGTACAACAGGACAATTTATCAGATGTAATAGCTTTATTTATATTGAATATTTTTGAGTTTAAATATTTTTTATTATTATTACAGCTTGGCGATATATATTTTAAATATTTTTAAATTAAATATTAATGTTTAGGAATTTGAAATAAAAAATGTAAAATTTGATTTAAAATTAAAAAAAAAAAAATCAAGATAGCCATTTTGTAGATCTGATTTTTAAAAAAAATTTTATGCCAAAAGTTATTACTAATGTTGGGTCAATTATTTTTAAACAATTTTTAAAATTTGTGAAAATGTGAATATTTTTGCCGCTTATCCATGAATAATAATTACGGGATGCATTTAATATCGATAGATATATTTATTTTTTCATGAAATGCGGTCTGATTCATGATAACAATTTTATAATTTTAACTGCAAACATCATATTTTCATAATAATGTTATGGAATTGTCATCAAAAATTATTATTTAACAAATCAAAATCCAGAATTATATAGAAATAACATTTCTCAGGGAATATAAAGTGATTTAATACATAAATTTAATTTAAGTAATTTAATAAAGTTTATTTTTAAATTCTAAGTAATTTAATAAATTAATATTGACAATGAAAAATTATATTATCAATTTATTTCACGTTACTTACATTTTATACTACAGTTCTTTATTTTTATTTCCTAACGCAGTTTCTATCCAAAAGAGTGTATACAATATAAATATATAAAAAAACAAATAAAAATCTATTTATAATTTATATAATTATAATCTGCAGACTTGATTTACGCTTTAGAAATCTATTAGAATAATCAAAAGATTAACTGTCTAATGTACTAATTAAATCAATTTTCCATCAAAAAAATAAAAAATAAAAATACATTTACAACGATTTAAGTATACAAGTTTGTTACAGTAATTCATTTTTATTTTGGCTTTTTCTAAGAAGATATGTTTAATAATAAATAAGAAATAGATGATGCACTTCGCTTGTGGGATAAGACACCGGTGGTGAATGATTTAAAAACATGAACCAATTAAAATTTTTTAAAAAAAATTTAATTTTCCTATTATGGTAAATTATTGTAGTTGTATCGATTATTATAGTCCACTCAGTGGAGCTTAGTGTAATTCAATTTCATGGCTTATGACTTTTTTACAATTTTTTCAATAACCAAATATTTTCTACATTAAAAGATACAAAGATACAGTAGTTAATTTAACATAATGTTTATCTGCTGTATAGTAAGGGATATTTTATTGATTATATTGGTATTTTTATTAGTATCATACCGAGATTTTTTCAGAATATAGCCATTAATATAGCATATTATATTCACATACATCTGAATATATATATTTTTTTTTTTTTTTTGTAAACAATAGTCAACTTGATTAAAATTAACCTATTTAACTTTTATTTAAATATTATCAGTAAACTTATATTCATATTTTATAGATTTAACAAACAGCAATTTAATTAATATAATTGAAAATTACTATAAATAATTAGTTCAATACTTTAAGGGTCAAATATTATAATACGATTAATATACGTAATGTATTAACAATAAATAATTTTGGAATAATATACCCATTTATTTATTGTGTGTTTATGAATAATAAATAACTTTATTAGTATAAATTTAAAATATATTTGGTTAAAAATTGCATGTGATTATTTAATATCTTGATATGTATAAAGTGCTACTATCTACGTTTAAAGTTTTTTGAACTAGGTGATATTTACGAACTTATAAACAAGATAGCGTTCCACCTTTTCCATCCAAATATTTATTTTTTGTAGCATTGATTAGGTAACCAAATAAATGACCAAAAAAGTACTAATTTTATTTTAAAATAGCCTGACAAAATAATTCACCGAAATATGTACTGTATTTTTGTTATTTTTTTTATACATTGTTTCATTTCTTTCACACAATACCACATCATTGCGAAACATTAAAATTGGCTGTCTGAGTAAATACTTAAAATTTTTTGAATTCAATTTAAATATTCAACAGTAATTAATTTACATTGCCTAATTGTGTACCTATATGATCGACTCCATTTGATTAGTATATTGATTTTCTTTGAGATATTAATACTTGTGTTTTATACGATCGAGTTCGTATACAGGAATATAACGAAAATTCTTAGCGATTATCTAAATACAGTGGCGTACACAGAGGGGGGGCTTAGGGTCTGAAGCCCCCCCCCCCATTGCCAGTATAATTGTACTTTTTTATGTTTCATATTATCAAATGTTATATATTATATATATACAGTGACGTATTTTCAACTTTTTTTCTGGTGGGTGGGTCAAATATATTGAAAGCCAATCATTAATATAATGATATTTACATGAATTTTCAGTACACCATTGTACCCCCTCTTCATAAATACGCCGCTATATATATTATATTATATATACCATTATAATATATATTTTTAACCGTACCTATTTTATTATAATACTCAAATAGCACCTACTTTATTCTTTCATGCCTAATCTTGTGTCTACTGATTACTTATTTATTTTCATGCCCTCCGCATTGAAAAATCCTGCGTACGCCACTGTCTAGATATTTATATAAACGTTTTTCTATAATCGTGTTCTTGTAATAGTGCTTATCCTTACGCGTTTCAAAAACCCAATCGTAGTTTAGTGTGTAATAAATCTATTTTATAACCACAGTAATAGAGTACAATATATTTGTATTTTAATAACTTCTTGAATTTTTATTTCTGTTGTTCATATTCATTATATGACCCGTCAAGTGATACAATTTTGTTTCCGATTTGGCTGATATAATATCTAAATGAATTCAATACCTAATTTATTGTATATATTTTAACGTCAAATGTGAAAATTCAGTGATCTCACTACAATGAAAATTTTAATATTTTTTTTTAAGCCCTAAAAAAGTCTTATGTCACACACTTTATAACAAGACCGTTTTATATACCCATAAGGTAGGTACATGCACGTTATAAGTGCATGTACCATTTTTTACAACGGTTTAATATCGTACTAATATGAAAATATAGGCCGATTACTATATACAGTGATAATAATAATATATCGAGAAACTTGAATTAAAAAATAATTCACAAGGTGATACCGGTAGCGCGATCTACCGGTAAAATCGGCAGAAGCCGAAACTCATGAAGAATCAAGCGCGCACCAAAAATAGAGATGGCATGGACGACGGAAAAGGATTTCAATTGACAATTTTGACGATTCGCGGGGAAGGTCCCGAAGGGGAAATGATGTAAATAAAGACAGATACAAATTCCTGAGTATACGACGATCGACGGATTCGAATACCAAAACACGATTAGACGAAAACATAAAACCAAAATACCCAAAATACCTATTGTTTTTAAAGAAGGCAAAACGTACCGGACCATACATGAAACCCGGGGCTACTCTGCATTTTTACCGGCCGATCGGAGACCACTCGAGACCACATATCAAATTTTCTTTATCCATATAATACTGCTATACATACGAAAAAAATTTGGTAAACCGCCCAAGACCAGCAAATGCTATCAGGCCAGCTCGCTGGAGAAAGATTGCCAAGCAGGCCACCCCGGCAACGCACCCCGACTTCTCTACTTCCCTACCTTTCTCTGGCCATCACTTTTCCGAGTGTAACACCGCCCCTCTCCTCTCCCTTGCACCGGCGTGCCGACGGCCACCATCTACCTTGTCACCACATCTGCAGCCGTGAACGGACAGAAGCGAGATCCGCGGACACCTTTTCACCCACTTAACCCCAGATTGTGGCCACTGCACCGTCCACCCAAGGGTTCATTGGACGAGCCCGAGGAGGATCTCGCAGACCTGTGCGGAACATCCAGTCCACGCCGGAGATCGAGCCCAACGGCCAGCTGATCGGAAGCGAACCACGACTTCCAACCCCGGATTCCCCGAGACCCATCGGACCTGCTAAGTCTCGCCGTACAGTGAGTGCACGCCAGCCAACGTCGGCGGAGGAACTCCCCGGACCAGGGGACATATCGGTCGCCGACCGGCCACCGACGAGTTAGTAATACATATTACGCCATTTATCGGATAATATTGTAAGCCCCTACGAAGAACCCGCAATACCTGTCCGACGAATACTGCGACCCGGGATATATAGGTGGGGCAATCTACTTTTACGAGTAAGATTTAAGGGAGCGTCCCTCTCGGACGTGGGGCTCAGTAGGACACACTATTGTATCTATACCCGGCAAGCCCGAGCCAACATTGTAAATATTCTATAATACTATAAACTTGTAAACACATATTTTTGATTGTAAGATAAGTAATAAAAAACGTTTGTAACTAACCAATATCGACTTCATTACGAACAGCCACTCATCCACCGCGAGAGTTGGACTGTTTCAACTTGAATTTTAATGGGTTTTATATAGGTTTATACATATATATTATATATTCTTTAAAAATAACTTCAAGAAAGAAGTAAATGGAATAAATTTAAAATATTTGAACGTGTTTATTAGTGTAAAATAGTGTTGTACTACTTCTTAATTTTGAGTAATCGCAATATTTATAAAAAAAATATTATATGTATGTTTACGAAAAACGGTTAAACGAAAGTTTTAAGTAATTAGGGAGTTATTATAATATACTCGTATATTACCAAATTAATTATTATAATTATTTTTGATAAAGAATAATATTTTCAAGTGAACTTTTATTTTATATTTTTTAACTGACTAATTAAACAATAGAGGTGAAGTTCACTTTATAACATTTTTTTCCATTCCATTCCACGGATTAGAATAATCGAATAAATTTGATAATTGGTATTATAATTCAAATAATCTCACATAAGCATAGATTGATAATTAATATGAGATTATGAATTTGATTAGTATCCACTCATGTCTTTGCATTTTTTTCATTTTTCAACAACTGTTAAATAACACGCTGAAAATTAATTTTCACTAAACTAAATGATACTATCACATGATTATTATTATTTACTAAATAAATTTGGTTTAAATAGAAGTTATTATTTATCTCTCACCTCGACTATATGCTTCTAATGTCATAGTATATTGTATAAATATTAATTTTATTAAACATAAAAAAAAATATGAAATTACTACATTATAATATAATTTTATAATTATATCATTAAAATAATGCAAATTTCAAAAATGTATACTTCGTATAACTTTACACTGAAGTTTAGTCGTAGATTTAAATGGGGAAAAAAATAAAAATTGTTAAACATTAAATAATACAATATTGTAGTTGTTTATTTATTTTTTATAAGTACATTAAATTATAATTATAAATAAGATAGCAAATACGTATTATATATTCTATATAGTAATACTTAACATATATCATTATTGAAACAATATTTTGAACTTGACAACTATATATGATAAAATATAAATATAAATGTTAACTTTTAAGTCATATTTTAGAGGTTTTCATTAAATATTATTGCCGATATTATTGATAATAACTCGAAAATATTATTTAAGATGAACAAAATTGTATGTCATAATGTTAATTTTTAACTGTAAAATGACCAAATATTTTACTGTATAGTTGACAAAATATTGTAATTTTTGCGCATTTCACTATAACAATGCATTGGAGAACGTTCAAGTATTATGTAAGTGCCTAGGATAGGGGGGATCTGTCGTGTGCTTACATTTGCTGAGGGATGGAGAGGGGTTAGAATCACGCTAACGTCAGCAGTAAAAACAAAAAAAAAACAAAAAATCAAAATATGTACTTATTTTTATCAAAATATGTAAAATAAAATTCAAAATATGTAACAACATTTTTCATTTATATTTAATTAATTCATATAAAATTCGGAAATTTTTTATTTTTTTTTTTTAATAGAGGGGGGTAGTCGGACATATGCTGACGTAATAAAATAGGAGTTTCGGGACATTTGCTGATAATTGTTGACAAGAGGAAGGAGGAGGTTTAAAAAGGCCAAAAATGTGCTGACGTAATACTTGAACGCCCTCTTGGTACTTGTGTTTTAATAAAGTTGTTCTATTATATTGACTTATAATTGTTTGTTCATTAGATAATATAATTTAATACATTAATAATATTGTCTTATAATATCATGTCAATAAAAATTGTCAATGTAATTTTTTTATAATTAAATTAAATTGAATTATTTTTGGTATTTTATTTAAATAAACAAATTACACAATACAATATATAATGTTTATTGTTTAATACTCTTATATTTAGGCAAACTATCCTATCTCATAAAAAAGTTAAACTTATGAAATTACTTCTATATCTTTGGATACATATTTTATAACGAATATGCGTATATTTTAACACTTATTATATTACATTAAAATATTATATTGGATATTCTAGCTAAAACTATTATCAAAACAGTAATATTAATAATGTTCATCGATTAAATATAATACTTTTCTCATAATTACAAAATATATTTTCAGTTAAATATCGAAATTTTTATTTATACGTTTCCGAGGAACATAATTTATAATAATATTATGTTTAATTTTACATTCATAAATTATACGAAATAATATCAATACGTTTTTAATACGTTTATAGTTTTGTCATATGCATATGAATTTGCCAAATAAATTTGAGTTTACATAATAATATTAAGTACGCTCGAAGACAAATCAAACATATGCGCTTTTTACTTCTGTATTTATATTTTAATCGATGAAACACTGTTTTTTTCAAACTATAATTTATAGTAGGATACCTACATTATACTTATATAAACGTTAACTAAATAATAATACGCCTTACAAGTTAAATCCCTTACACAATCAAAATTTTATAACTATAATATTTACAGTATACAAAATGTTTTTGTTTCATATAAAATCAATGTAGTATAAATGATTAGGCTTTTTACATAACTTCATTCACGTAATTGTATTATATATAGTATAAAAATGACTTAATTATATTGAAAAAAAAAAACGTAAAATCATGTTTATATTTTAAGATTTTAAATATTAACACTCGAGCACATACGTATAAAACAATGACCGTACACTATAAACTTAATATTCAATCCACCATTTACTAGTAATAATATTATTTGTATGTAAATGCTTATTAAAAACTTGAAGTAATTACAAGAATTCTTGTCCGATATTCAATAATAATATGATTAGTATTAGGTATCACGTTTCTGAATTTTACGTAATGAATAAAAAACAAAATAAACGTTAAAATATCTAGACTATGAATAGTTTTACAGATAGTTCACTATGATTTTGCAAATGTTTTTTTATTTACTTTTGTAAAATTATAAAAGTATAATAACTGACATTGAGTACCTATTACCTACATTGTTCAAACTAAAATATTAAACTGTAATGTCAACAATATTAAAATAATATTAATAATAATTTTGATTTGTTAATCAAAATAATTTAAATAATTTAATAAAAACCAAAATATAAGTGGTAAACCATGATGGAAATTAAAATGTAAATTATGAATAGTGTCAAACAATGATAAAAGTATCTACTAGTATAATATGGTTTTAATTATAATATTATTATTATGTAGGGTAATTATCTTCTATATGTGAGTATAATCAGTATTGCATTATACATATTATATATAATACTTTTCGATATGATATTGTTGCAGAATAAAAATGGATATGACGAGTTTGGCAAAAATGATATGAGATGAATTATGTATCATTGTAATAAGTTTATTCGAAAACCGTTAAAAAATTAGTTTATCTAAAATAAAAATGAAATGAAAAAAATCGAAAAATAACGAATATAAAGATTTATTTATGCATCATTTATACAACGGTTGTATAGCAACGTCGCTTCTTGACTTTAACCAATATAGATTCAGAGAACGCCTTGTGTCCATTACAATACATGACATCAGAGACATTTGAGTTTGGGAAAAGTAAAATATTTCTATTTTATTGAAGTAGTTAGCAGTCATTCTAATCACTTTATGCTGACAGCTTATATATACAATATCCCATGAAATTCGATCGATGATTGTAGAGATTATTTTGGTCAAAGCATTAAGTAAATTAAATCGTTCGTACATATTGTAATGGTCACTTAATGTATATTATAATCTCGTAACAATTGCTCAGGTTTATTTTACACATAGTGAATTGAGAAATATACGAAATTATGGTGTAATCAATGTCATGCCTCAGTCTTGCATACGGTCACGCTAAATTTATCTATAAAACATGGCGATCCATTTTAGTGGGGTGGTCATATAAAAGTGTGTAATCATTTATTATCAAAGAACTCTGCTTTAACACGTATTTCGCGCAAATACATCCGTTGTAGTATAAAAGTATATTTTAAAGAAAACACGGCATGACGTTTCGAAATAATAGTCAATTATGGTAAAGATTTTTATTATAATTTTTTTTTTTGGGAGGGGGGATGGTGTAACGTAATGATTCATAAAAAGTGATCGATTCGCGATCCATATGATTATCACGTTCAAGTTCCGATATCGTCTATCATTCTCTCGTACTCTTGCTGGGTCATCATCGTCTCCTCGTGTCGGCCCCCGCTCCGGCGTTTCCTCGAGAACATCGCTCCCGAGTGCGGCGTTATCTCCACGCACAAGACAACGAAATAGTTACGGCAATCGTACGTGGTGTCCTGATCCAAGAGCTTGGCCTGGTAACCTGGCTTAGGCACTAAGGACGAGCCCAGTCCCCGTTTGTCCACGCTTTCCGAGTTCCACGCGTCGCAGTTTCCGTCCACAGCACTCTCGCCGGACATGTCCGACCCGTGCCAAATAGTTTTTTGGGGCCTGAAAATGACAAAATTCAGTAAAATGTCTACATGGATATTAGTGTAGTTTTTTTGGGGAGGACAAAAATACACAATTGCACAACTGTGTTAAAATTGTCTTTTTTCAATATTTTCTAAATTTATTATTAAAGATGAAGGATAACTGATATAGATCAAAAACGAAATCGTTAACTCGAAAGTATATAAAATGCGAATTAAGAATAAGGAAGCATTTCGCACATTGGGTAGGATATAGGCAGGATAAGTAGGTGATCCATTGTCGCCTCAGTCTTGGGACAGGATGGTGAACATATTATTATTAATTTACATATAAAAGCAATGATAAATCATTGAATTCTTTAATAGCGTTTCTGAGTAGAACTTGGGTATAATATTAAGTAACTATGATAATTTTATGTGTTATATTAAACATGGACTTCATCTTACACTGTATAAAAGGTAATTTTAAATGTGTACATCGTATAATTCCACATCGACGCCAAGTGAATTTTTTTTCAAAACCTGTACGTATACATATATCTCATGCATCTTATAAATGTTAGTTTTAAATTGATCACACTGTATAAGTATGTGTAGCATTACAAAGTTGTTTTTTATTTGTTTTATTGTGTTGTTATGTTTTACTCTATACTTTGTATATGACAATAGAAATTTCATTATACACTGTATAAGATTAGCTCTATACACACTTTCTTAAATTACAATAACTCAGAAATCACACTTTAGTAGCCAAAAAATATAATAAAATATTTATCACATAATAATATTGATCAATTTTAATATCTTAAATCTAAAACGTCAGTACACACTATAAGTACATATTATTATGTATACATTTTATAAATATACATATATGGTGTATGCAATATAGTTAGTCTGTAAGTATATTTATATATAGTATACGATGTATGTATAAACTGTATATGTATAATGTGTTTTTTTCCCCAGTGGAAATTATTGGAAAATTCGAAAAAATGCTGTATATCATCTGCAACCGATTTTCTATCAATATTATATTAATGCCAAAGATCCTCCTCGGCTTCTTCTGGTTAAAAATTTGTTAACGGAAGAAAAATAAAGATACTAAACCTACAGTTCATTGTAAAAACACTAAAAGTAGTTTATCAAATGAAATCCTTGATCGTTTTGAAAAGCATTTTCATTTCTATATTGCTAAAGATCTAAAGATTTCATAAATTAATTCATTTTAAGACATTATATTATATTAAACATGCTTCTAAAATGTGTGTTTTTCAAATAAAATGAATTATAATTTTAAAAAATTACACATGAGTTTATCAGCTCTATCATCAGCTTCAAATGAATGTTCATTTTCTTCTCTTAGAAGTTTTCAAATGATTCATAAAATAATGTAGCCTATATTACCTAAATAGACCAAAAATATCAACGAACATTTCATTATTGTGCTGAATGAAAATACTTGATATGTTAAGTTGTTATTAAAAAGTTTAAAGCGGAGTTGACCGAGAAATATGACTAAGTTTAATATTCTCTACATATTATATTTTTTGACATTTTTCAATAAATCATTTGAAGAATGCTTGAGGAACTTCCAAGGTGAGGAGAACTCTAGACGCCAATCAAATTCGTTCGTTTGATTAGGATCCTTTTTCTAGTGGTAATATGTGATTCACACTAAATTTCTGACTTCGTAAATATTTAGGGAGGAATTAATAATATTGACAGAAGTTACAATACTATATGAGATTTTTATTTATACTATTTATGTTTTTTTTTTACTACGATTTCTCAACATGTTTCTCGTCTTCACGAATTTTTTTCAACTTGATGAAAATATATAATTTACGTCACCATTTTCTGAAAATAACATATTTTATGTTTAAACACATATCATTGTAACTTTCTATAGTTATTGTGATTAAGGCATATAGAACAATGTAGCAGACAGAGAAAATTCACAAAAACGATTACTGTGATTAATTTTTTTTCGCCTTTGCAACATTTCAGGAGACAGCTTTTAAATACATTAGTGTGATCGCATAAAGTACTATTGTGGTGCATTTTGCAAATATCATATTCCGTAATATATCAACAAAATATCCATAACCACAACAAAAATACGTATAAATTTACATTTTAAGTTTTTGACTAATAGCAAGTAAAATAATTTTAAGTGAAAGTTTGCAAAATTTGTAAGACAAAAGAAACTTACAAAAATATAAAGAGAAAATATCCCAAAAAAATATACCAGTTTAACTTTTCATCGTAGATTATTTAAAACCAGATGTTACAATATGAGGTAAAAGTATTAAACAAACGATTTCCATAAAATTTTTTATGTTTACACACACACACACATATTATATTATATTACCTATATAATAATAAAATAATATTTTCTCTCTTCTTCTCCTTCTTCTATCCTCTACTACTCTCCAAAAGTTTTTGCCGCCATCAATACCTCATTCTATTTATCTCGATCTTGCACTGTATTCTTCCAGTTCTGCACTTCTAGGTCTTCCAGATATTTATTTATTCCAAAAATTTAACTTTTCTGAATAACAAAACTATGCCGCATATCCTTCTCCATATTATATTTTCACAAGTCTTCAGCCTTCTCTCAAGTACACTGGTAATGGTCCATACTTTATACCCACATATGAGTGTAGGCATTATTTTTGCTGTATATAATCACATTTTAGTTCGTTTGGAAAAGAGTTCTGTCTTGAAGGACTTAAATAATTAAAGACAGCTCTTTCGAATTTTGCTATTGTACTCAGTAATGCGCCAATGTGCTACGATTTTCTCATAGACTCATATCATTTGACGATGTTTAATTGTATTTTACAAATAAAAATATAAAACAAATATACATTATAAAAAAAAACAATATACCTAGAGTATTCAAAAAAAAATAAATTATAGGTAACAACCAGTTTAGACCTTAAGTTATCATCAGGTTAATTTTAAATATACTAAAAAATTATGTAATTTCGTTTATTCTACTTATATTAGAGTTCATTTGTAATTAAAGATTATGATATAATTTTTAGAGTATAATACACTTAGTATTTAATATAATATAAAAAATAATGGTGTTCTATAAATATTTACTTATCATAAATTGTGTTTTAAGATCAATATTTTAAAACAAAATTGTTTCGTACATTAAAAATATTTAAAAAATAGAAGTTTTTGAAACACATTAAGTATGTTGATGTGAGCTTTTCATTTACAAGGTCGCCATTTTTCAAACTATCGACGGAAATGTATTTAATTATTTTTCAATAAATAATTTTTCCAAATGATACGATTCCGGATAAAAATATGTAAAAAGTAATAATATTTATCATTCTAAATACATGCACGACCTTTTTTATTGCAATAAGTATATTTCATTAGAACTGGTTTCATTCGTATTTTGCTCATATGAAGATACTCGCGTTATATTTATTTTTACCCTATTTTTTATCATATTTTGTTAGTGTTTACATGAACATTTTTTAATAAAACTAACATATTATTACGTTAATATCAGAGGCTAATATATATATTTTTATGCACTGCACACTTCAGGATTTTATCACTCTCCCCCTTCAGCGGCCTCATTTTATTTATTGATTGGATAGGGATTATGTTTTAATCAGATAATTAGAAAATGAAAATGAAAAGTGTTCATTTATGTTATAAAAACTTATATTAATAATAAATAGGTTGTTTTAGTTATGTGTTTATAATTATTTTGAGCTATTACATATTTAACACATAAATAGGCTATTTATACAATTACAAAAAATGGCAATTTTATTGAGATTCAAATATAAATTTAAATACAAGTTTATAAGCGACCGGTTTTTTTTTTTTTTTATGATAAAAGTACCTTTATCATCTATTAAATATAGAATAGTCTGCAAAAGTTGTTAACGTGTTACTTGACACTTGTTGGTATTTTAGATTTTGCTGATGATACATCTTTTAATTTTTTTTTAAATATATTTAAATAAAATAATTTAACAAAAAAATGTAAAATTAAAAACAAATACCATAATTTAGAGAATAGAGCCACTACACACTTTTTAATTTCGTACTACATACTTAATATTTCGTATTACACAAAGTGTGTGGTACTGCACACAATTTTAGTCCTTGGTTAATATAGTCGAAAAATGTTATTTTGACAAATCAACTGCCTTCGAGATTACATATGTATGTACTGGGTATATTAGAATATGTATATACAGGTAGCTTTAATATTTGACATATGTTTTGTGGCCCAAATATGTGCTACACCAACACAGACAAGAGAATACTGAAATCCATAAGTGAATCAAATTATATTATTTTAAGTATAGTTAACAAAATCTGATATCCGGTTCTAAATCAACATTGAAACTAAACCGACTAAACTGTAGTATGTATGATTTTATTGGAGAACTCACTGTTATCTTTCTATCATATTACAGGCAAGTTTAGTAACAATGTAACAATGATAATGCTGACTATAATCCAGACATTGCTCGGGTAGTGATATAATTAAAGTTAAAACAAGAATTTAATACAACGATAATGTTTACGAAATTTTGACAGTGAAAAGTCAAAATATCTAAATGGGATGAATAACAGAGCTGCAGTTACACCCGTACAACGTTGCCAAAACATTGTTTTATAGAGCGCTGGATAGTTGTTAAAAATGACAAGGTTGACGAGTGGTGTTTTGGGTAGTTTGAAGAAATTATTTTTCCCATACACCATAAAAATACATAAATATTTTAGGAATGTACAAATAAATATTTATCTAAATGCTTACAAAATACAAACAGAAAAGATACAAATAATGAAAAAATAACGTGATTTTAAACTATAAGGATCACATGGTTGGACACAACTAGAACCATAGCATAAATACTTGAATTTAATTAATTTATATTTAAAAGCTTTTATTGTTTTATTTGTTCAAAATATGATCATTGTTAAAATACATATCAAATATATTACAATACAGAAATATCTGTAATAATAGTAGAAGATACGAATAAAGTACCAATGAACATATATATCTTATTAACTCTAAAGGACCCAAATACTGAAGCTATCATTTTAAAAAATCTTTAGAAAAAACTAAAATTATCTGTTTTATGTCACCCAAATATAGAAATAAAAGTGATAGACACTGAATGATAATGCCAAAAAGTAGATAGACTTAGAAACTAATTAATTTTTCTCAATAAAAGGTTTATGTGTATGATCACAGTATTACATGAATAAATTCATTATCCGAGGAAAATTAAACTGTTAACCCTCAAAGAATATTTCGTAGAATTATAAAAGTTTTGGCACTCTACAGTCTACAATCTAGAGTAATATCATAAACATATGTTAATATATATTTATGATATTTCTCGGAGGAGAGTTAATCTAACCAACATAACCTAACTCGTCAGAATCGAACAACTAAACTATAGACGTTGTCAAATAGTAGCTCACACTTCCTCAAATACCAACTTCACAAAAATTGGTAATATGTATTGACATGTCATATAATGATAAATTGAAAATTGTATTTTAAAATTATTGTTCTCTTGGCTAAAAAAATAGGCGTTCATTTATTCCCGAAAGACATTGAAATTTGTTATTATAACTTAAATATATTTTATACGATATTTTCAATTTTTAAGAAATGATCAACCATGTCAATACCCAAGGAAATCCGTATGTATAATGTTCCCGTACGCGGTTCTTTACGAGTCATTCAATGTTTTGTTCAGATGACGGTAAATGTGCCGTTCAGATACACGTGCCTACAAAATGCCTTACCACGAAAAGTCGGTGAGTACGTTTTTGCCACTAAAACTGTATATTCTTGGTTGTTGCGATATAAACGCTCCATTTTCGCTGAATATGTCTTTCCAGGAATTGAAAAGTACGTCGCCTTTGATGTTGACAACAGGCAGATCCCTGTCAGACTCGTGGACGATTGTTTTTAAATTATTGAGTCGCGAAGATAAGAATGATTTGAATGCGCCATGAAGCCCCGCTCTTTGGGATTGACGATAACAAGAGTAGTCTACACTTTGAACCCCGTGCATATTGCCAGAATATGGTTCATTTAATGCAGCGATTCGTAACTGTCACAGAACATCAAAAAAATCTTTATCGCGTTTATGTTTAATATTTTATCAATTAATTATAATATGCAAATAAGTAAGTATAGTAAAGTACTAAAGTTAATATACTCACCATTTTAGGATGCCACTGAAACAAATACAATTACGTTGATTGGTTTTTGGTTTTTAAAATCCATAAAAAATTACAATATTATTTTAAAACTTAAAAAATAAAATATTATTAAATGCCAAAACATCAAAAGATCTATTTCAGGCATCACATGACCGAAACAAAATCGCTAATATGATATCCAACATCCGAAATGGATATAAACTCAAAGAAGGAGAAATCTCGAGAACATTATTTTAAAATAAATTCTAAATCGAATATATTGAGTTTTTTAGAAACAATATTATAATTTTTTATTAAATTGGAATGTGCTATTTCGCATTATTGTTGAATGGATTTGAGTGAAATCAAACGTTGTATATGGGTATAAATTACATATTAATCAATTTAATTTGATTAGAATATTAGAAATATTTTCCACGAATAATGTGTAACTACTGAAAGCAAACCAATAGATTCAGAATTTTTATATGTTAACTAATTAATTTGAGGTTAAATTATCATTGGCATTCGTCATATAATTAAATTATTGTAAACATATTACTTTAACTCCATCATTAGATGGAATTTTTTTCAAATATTAAACTATTTGGAAAACTTAAAGAAGGTGTTTTGTATAAATGATCTACATTCATCCAGAAAATGTTGTCTACTAAATATAGGAAAATAATCGATTTAATTATTTACCATTGTGTTATCCTTTGCTGGATGATTATGCACTAAATTGGACGATTTTAATGGCGCTCTTGTCGGCATTGCAGCATTTGTCGGAACGGGTTCGGTTCCAGTGTTGATCAATGACCCTAACTGTAAAAATTAACGATAATTGATCGGTCGATTGATTTAATTTAATTGTATTATATCATTATTATGACTCACTGAAATGTACTGCCAGCCATGCGCAACTCGCACTAAAAGGGCTTCTTCTTCGACGATAAATGCAATGGTACCCACTTGAGTTCTATCTGTTACCTAAACACAAATAATTAAATTATTTCAATGCATTGCTCCATGCATAAAAACCAGTGGCTTATAACGCATAATACGAAGGAAATTCCATTTACATTTATCATTGATTTCTTGTTCGGAAACGTCATGGCACCCGGCACGATAACGGGGTCATTAATTTCACCTACAATTACACACAAAAATAAATAAACATTGACATAACTTTAAAAAAAATCTAATTTTTTATTGTTACTTCGAAGAGACGCCGATGAAAATCCAGGATTTCCGGGTTCACCTTTTTGTCCTTCCACGGATACACCAGGAACACCCTGGAAAACGCGTAAACTATTAATATTGTTTTTTTTTTCAGAGAACGTATAAATGAAAAAATTAAATGTTACACTTACTGGTGGACCTGGTGGTCCGGGAACGGAGACATACGTGCCACCTCCCCCGGGAAGCCCATCTTTGCCCGGCTCTCCTTTTTCGCCTTTCTATAACGAACACGATTTTAAACATTTATAATAAATAATATAAACATTTTGATAATTATCATCCACTTACAATCGATTCTCCTCGATCACCCTTTTCGCCTTTAATACCACCTGCTTTTCCCGGAATACCCTTTAAAAAAACACAAATTCGTATGATTAATACCTACATAGTATGTAATTTTTAGGAACCACCTCTATAACTTTCATTTTTTATGAAATAAAAAAAAAAAAAAACGATTGTACGGTTTTCGTTTAATAATATTGAATTAAAAAAAATAAACAAATTGCCATCTAATAGAATGCTTAAAATAAAAATAGCACAATAACTACCAATAAATTATAATTTTAAATATTATAATTGTTATTTTATTTAAGTGTGACTTACGTCTTCCTTTATTTTTGAATAGCGTTTGAAAAAAAAATTTAGTATTAGTTTTTTATGTTATTACATATAAATATAATATAAATACATTATAATTTTAAACTTACTCGTAAACCGGGTAAACCAATTTCACCAGGCGGACCAGGTGGACCAACAGGACCTATATAAAATGAAAACGGTTAAATATGTAAACAAATATATAATTGTAATTTTACACGACGTATTGAGTTTAAAACATGTCAAATAACTAAACAGGAAACAAAAACGTTAGTGATATTTTACCTGGCTTTCCACGTCTACCTCGTCTCCCCATTTCACCTAAATGCATACAAAATTAAATGTGTTATGATTGATATGTCATTAAATGAATAGAAAAAAAAAATCAAATGAAGGCATAAAACCGAGTTGTATAATTTGACACATTATATGCTATAAAACATTTCGTAAACGTCACTTGAAGTTTTTTTTATTAAATATGAAAAATGTATTCGAACACATTTTAATACATTTTATTTTTTTAAATACGCAATAAGAAATATTATTGTAATTGTGTTTATTTTGGATTGTATTATAAATAAACGTTTATAAAAAAAATGATTTGATTTATAATCAATGTTTTGAATTAAATTCACTAAACTATTATAATAATAAATTTATAACATTATGCTCAGACAGTCAGACATAATAAATAAACACACATTATTATTTAAAATTGAAATTTGAAATCGATGAGAATAGTCAAACACTTGTAGCACATAAAGTATTATTTTTATTGTTTGTATTGCGCTCGGATTAAAAACAGATGTTCGGAATGCATTCTGGTTTCGATAACACTTATAGTTTTATTTCTCTATTGGCCGGGTACGGATAAATTATATTAATATATACTATTGTGAAACAAAAATATGACAGATATATGTATTTTTTGGAATTAGGTTATACCGATCCGTGAATATATTATATATATAATTATAATCCATCAAATAACATTAATAATGTTGTAAATTTATTATAAAATACATTGAATTTGAAATATTATCGGATAGGAGGGAAAGAGTGCTTAGAAATGTATGAAAATATTGTTTGTGCATTTTATATATGTTAAAAATATAATTATAATTTAAAAATTATAAAATAATAGCCTAGAAAAATATTTTCCTGATAATTGGTAGTATAAAATATAATATTCGAATTCTATAATCTTGGACAATATTAAGGATAAATGATATTATTAGTAATGAAAATAAATTGATAAATAATTGGAATAATAATATTATATTAAACATTAAATATTTTTAAAGTAATTTTTCAGAGTATGAATAATGTACTTTTTTTTAAAAAATAATATAAAATGTGATTATACTTATATAATAATGTATTTTTATATATTAAGTTGATTATTTATAACAAGAACGTCGAATGTTTTAATAATAACCAATAAGTAATCAATGAAACCAGGGGATCAATGTGTAATAATCATGATAAAAGTAAAATTTTATTCATTAGGGTTTATAATTTTTTATAATTATTAGTTTTATTATAATTTTCTAAATTCTTAATTTCTAGACATTATCATATAAAACTGTTAAGCGTTTTTAGATTTTGGTTTTGAAGCTTTTGGCAATCTTAGTTTTTTTTATTCTATCATATTAGGATTAATAATATGTATTGTTTATATATATTTTTCCAATTATTTATATTTTTTACTATTAGCCTTAAAATTTGACTGTTTTCTCTGGTTTGTTTACCATAAAATTATATTAAAAAATTATTCGTTCATTCAATTATTTTCATTAATATTATATAATAACATTATATATCAAAAAATTGATATTAACAATAAAATTATAAGAATTATATAATTTTCCTTTCAGATCTCTTTGGAGATCACTTTTTTTTTTCAACATGAACGGACTTTTAGTTTTAATAAAATTACTTTTAATTTTTGTACTAATGCAATAAATTGTTCATAAATAACACATTATTTTATAAGCACAATTCAAGTGTGCTATGTAATAATATTCTAATTTCAAGTGCTAAGTGACCTTCGAAGTATCAAAAAAACAGATTTATCTCGTTGTTGTTCTTACCTTGTCATGAAGTTATTTTGACTTAAAAAATTTAGTAGATGGTCGAAACACTATTAATATAAAGAATACAGTGTGTTAGGGTTTAAAAAAATGTATTTTGTATTATTCGGAAATTCAAATAAATCAAATTACTAATTATACTATGTAAAAAGTAAAATATTATTAATAGGTATAGGTAGGTAGATTTTTAATAACTAAAAGTCTGTACAAATTTTGTATGTGGTACTAGAGATTGAAATGTCAGGGATTTTCAGTAATTAATTGGGTTATTATTGGAAAATAAAGAAAAAAAACTATAGACATTTGAGTTATAATTAATACATTTCTGGAAACACCTATCTTTTTGGAAAATTAAAAACAAAAACAGTTGTTTCACTTTTAAGTTACCTACTTTACTCTCTTTACTATACTTTCTTCGATTTCGGATTTTAGGAATGTTAAAATATTATATATAATTGATTATTCGGGTTAATTTTATGGTTTCAACATTTTCTAGTGACTTATAGTAGGAAAACTACCTATATAATATAGTAGCATTCGATATTATTAAAATAAAATTAGAATTAAAAAAAATATATATATAAGTATTTATATTTAGCTTGATTAATAATAATAATTATTTTACATTGATGTACGTGTACGTAATAATATATTATACTATTTAGAATATTAACACATTATATTATAATATATATATATTTGAATTTTTGGGTTGAATCAAATTTTCTCTATTGGCATTTCTACCGCAGGAAAAAAAACGGGGTATTCGAAAATTATTTTTCCAAAAATGTAATAATATATGACGAAATTTTCTAAAAAAAAAAAAATTTCTGACCATCCAGTTTTTTCATAAATATGATTTGAAAATAAAACTTTTTTCGAAATGTTTTTAACTTGTTACTCTATGTAATACGTAATACGTATAATGCATATACATACATAATGTTCACGTTTTGACATACATATCACATAAAATATAAGTATATTATGTTGTCCGATCGAAACTAAGACTTCACGTGTTCGCCATACCTTTATCTCCTTTGGTATTTATTCCGAGATCGGCTGTAGATTGTATGGGTGACGGCAAACCGGGCTCTCCGCGTTCACCTTTGGGACCCGTCAAACCGGGTGGACCCTAAAAACCACAGATAAACATATAACCATAGTAGTTAATTAACGAACTTGTATGCGGAGTTTTACGTGAGCTCGAGTTTCTAAAATATACGATATTTTTACTGTTTAAACGCAAATAAATTAAATTTAGCACTGACAAAATGCTCGTCCCGTCACAATATTATATAGTAGATAATATTATTATTTTTTTTTATTTGGTTAGTAAATCATAGGGCTAATACAGCGCCTAATGAATAACAGTAATCCATCCATTTTTGTATTTTGTTTTGTTTTATATATTACATTGTCCGCAGTATATACTAGCGTTTGTAATGTAAATTTATAATTATTCCGTTCAGTTGCCTTTCTTTGATATTTTTATGGTTCAGTAATATGCATTAAAATTTAATTTTAAAACGATATGTATAGTTTAAAAAAAAAAAAAACTACCTTCTTGAAATTATTTTATTTTATGGTGTGGTATCATATGTATATATATATTATTAGTGATAATCAGTTAACCTCATAAAACTAATATAACAATATCTGCCTGTAAAATTAATAAATAAAGCATGTGTTCATATTAAATTAGTTTTTTCATGTTTTTAATAATTAATATTAATACTTAAATAAAAGGTATAATATAGTATAATATAGGTATATATAACGAAAATGGAGTTCAACAAACCAGCATCGCTTAAAATGACTGGGAATATGACGCAGAATTACAAATTCTTCAAACAACAAGTAGAAATATATATGACCGCTACAGAAACAGATGGTAAGTGTAAGGAGATCCAGGTAGCACGTTTGTTAAACTTAATGGGTACCGAGGCATTAAAAGTGTATAATACTTTAGTGACTGAAAAAGACAAAAATATAGAAGTTTCTACAATTCTAAATCGAATGGAAAAATATTGTTCACCAAGAACTAATGAAATTATGGCACATTATACGTTTTTACGGCTAAACAAAATGATAATAATTTTGATGTATATTTAACAAGACTTAAAGAACTCATCAAGCCGTGTAACTTTGGTATGCTGGAACATAAGTTACTCAAGATACAAATTATATTGGGTATACAATGTAGAGATACACTGGAGATGTTGTTAGGAGAGGATATGACTTTAGAAAAAGTGGTGTCATTCTGTCAATCAGTGGAGGCAGCAGAAAATAATATTGTAAAGAGTTGGAGAAATCAGCAGAAGTTCATCATATAATCGACAAAAAGTTTTCATCTTCAAAATCAAAGACAACCATCAACAATTGTACAAGGTGTAGTAATACACATTTAATTAATACATGCCCAGCTTACGGAAAAGTATGTAACAAATGTAAATGATTAAATCATTTTGATAACTTTTACAAATCTAAATTAGACTTAGTTCCAAAATTCAATAAAAATAATGAAATTAATTTTAAAAAATAAAATAAAAAATGTTTTAAACAAAATTTAATAGATACAGTTGATTCGGAAACAGAACTTAATAATGATGATTTAATTTTTTCAATAAATCAAGTTAAAGTAAGTGAAACAGATTATAAAAAATGGTTTCAAATAATTTATGTCAATAATATTCAAATTAACTTTCAATTGGATACTGGAGCTGAGACTAATGTATTGCCATATAAATGGTATAAAAT
>JAIPRL010001381.1:0-53469 GCA_025469235.1 Pemphigus obesinymphae | reverse complement strand
ATAATAGTAGATCATCCAAACTGTGTTCCTATTTTAGGGTTAAATACTTGTATAAGTTTAAATCTAGTACAAAGAATTAATCAATTAAATATTAACAAATCAAATAAACTTGATAAGTTTATTTGTATAAATAAAGAGGTGTTTGAAGATTTAGGCACTTTCCAGACATAGTAAAAATTAAAGTAATTTATGGAGTAGTTCCAAAAGCCAATCCTCCGCGTAGAGTATACTATTAGCGATAGACAAGATTAGAGCAAACTTTAAAAACACTTACCGATAAACAAATTATAGAACCAGTAAATGAGCCTCTAGAGTGGGTTAATAATATTGTAATAGTAGAAAAACCAAACAAAACACTTAGAATTTGTATTGATCCAAGTGAATTAAATAAGTACATAGTACAAGAATTTTTCCTACTTTAGAAGAAATAATACCTAAACTAATAAAAATATTTTTTGTGTTTTTGACTTAAAAGACGGGTTTCATCAAATAAAGTTAGATAAGGAATCCAGTAATTATTGTACATTTAGGAGTCCTTTTGGATGTTATAAATTTTTAAGAGCTCCGTTTGGATTAGCTTCTATACCAAAAATATTTCAGAAATTAACTAATAAATGCTTTGGGGATATAGACAATGTAACGGTTTACTTTGATGATATACTTTGTGCAACAAATACTATTGAAGAAATGGATAAAACCGTAAAAGAAGTTATAGCTAGAGCAAAAAAATATAACATTAGGTTTAATTCAAATAAAACAAAATTTTACCAAAATGAGGTAAAATATTTAGGATTATTGTTTTCTAAGGAAGGAATGAGACCTGACAATGATCGCATAACAACGATAAAAGAGTTGGGTGAACCAAAAAATAAAAAAGATAATTACAACAAATATTAGGAATAATTAATTATCTTAGAAAATTTATTCCAAATTTATCTGAAATAAGCTCACCATATAGGAAACTTTTAAAAAATAATGTAATATGGCATTGGACTGATGAAAATACAGAATTACTAAATAAAATTAAAAATTTAATATCAGAAGCTATCAGAAGCTATTATGTTGAATAATTTTGATACAAATAAGCAAATAGTTTTACAGTGTGACAGTTCTCAAAATGCACTAGGATATTGTTTATTATAAGATAGCAAGCCAGTGGCATTAACATCAATCGAATCAAATTATGCACAAATAGAAAAAGAACAGTTATCGGTGACATTCGCTTTTTCTAAATTTCATAATTATATATATGGGAGTAAAATAATTGTTAATAATGATCATTTGCCTTTAGTTTCCTTAATGAAAAAATCAATTGATAAAATAAAAAATAACCGTTTGGGAAGATTAAGAATAAAAACTTTACCATATACATTTAATTTAGAATATGTCCCAGAACCTAAATTATTCATTGCAGATCTATTATTTAGAAGTATAGTACATAGGCCTATTAATGATGATTCGGAATTGACTGAAACAGTGAATACTGTACAAGTATCTCCAGAATTATTAATATCCGGTGAAAAGTATAAACTATATCAAAAAGAAACATAAGACGATGAGATATTATCTAGAGTTATTAAACACTATAAAGAGGGATGGCCTAAAAATTTAGCTAAAACATTAATGGAGAAATAAAACATTATTTTAATAACAGATTGGATATTACCGTACAAGATAGTTTAGTTTATTTTAATAATAAAGTAATAATTCCAAAAAAATTAAGAAAAACCATACTTCAATTACTACATGAAACACATTTAAGTGCTCAAAAACAAAAATTTTTAGCCAAGTCAATATTTTATTGGCCTGGTATTAATTCAAATATAATAAATGTTGTGGAAAATTGTAATAATTGTCAGAAATTTAAATGAAATCAAATTAAACCATCTTTAATAAATCATGAAATTCCAAAATTACCATTTATCAAAATAGGATTGGATTTAGCAGAGTTTAAAGGTGTATACTATTTAGTAGTAGTAGACTATTACTCTCGATGGCTGGAAATAATACAAATAAAGCAAAAAGACACCATGAATATTATAGTTAAAACCATTGTTCAGTAAATTTGGTATTCCAATGGAAATAGTTGCTGACAACGTGCCATGTGGTAATGTTGAATTTCAAAGATTTTCCAAGGAATGGGAGTTTGAGGTAAAAACTTCGAATCCTTATTATCCGAAGAGTAACGGTCTTGCTGAAAAAGGAGTAGGAATAGCTAAAAAAATAATACAAAAAAGTAATAAAGATAAACAGGATCTTGAACACTATCTTTTAAATTATAGAAATTCTAAGGTAGCAAAACTAGATTATACACCTGCACAGCTATTACTAAATCGTAGTTTACGTAGTAAAATACCAAACACATTTAATAATATGATACCTAAGTTAAATTTAGATGCATATAAACATATGATGAAAAATCAACAAAAACAAAAAATATATTATGACAGAAATGCTGTAAAGAAAGAAATTGGGTATAATGAGGGTGATAAAATCTATGTACAAAATTATAAAACTAAAATTTGGGAGAAGGGTGAAATTGTTGAAAAACTGAAAAGTCCTAGATCCTATAATGTCCAAATGGAAAATGGCAAAATATACAGAAGAAATGCGATTCACATAAGAAAAAGGTAAATTTTAAGCCTTGAATCACCTTTGTATATAGACAAATCTTTAAAAATGAGGAGCAAAATTCCTACACCAATTATAACTAGATATGATCAGACTAGATCAGGTAGACTTATGAAAAAACCAGAAAGATTAAGATATTAGTATTATAAGTTGATGAATATTGTTAATGATACAGTTTAGTATTATAAGTTGATGAATATTGTTAATGATGTAATTTAATATTAAGAATATTATGAATGATTATAAATTTAAAAAAAAAAGAAAAAAAAGAAAAAAAAGAAGGAATATATAAGTATATTAAAAGGGGAATATGTGGTATCACTGTATATATATTATTAGTGATAATCAGTTAACTTCATAAAACTAATATAACAATATCTGCCTGTAAAATTAATAAATAAAGCTTGTGTTCATATTAAATTAGTTTTTTCATGTTTTTAATAATTAATATTAATACCTACCTAAATAAAAGGTATTAACATATGGAGAAATTATTTAGTTTTTACGATAATGATATAAATAAATTAAACAATATTGAAGTGACTACTCATTTCACTTCATGTAAAATGTGTGGGGTACCTATATTGGGCGGTCCTATCGAAAAAAAAAAAAAAGAAATATAATATAATAAATTATACTTACTGGATTTCCTCCTGGGCCCAGACTGCCAACAGATCCTTTTTCACCGTGGTCACCTTTGGAACCTTTATCGCCTTTGACCGTTTTTATAACCGCCGTATCCACTAATTTCGTAAAACATTAATCGTAATAATATTATTCTGGGACAGAAATAATAAATTAAATAAACAAAATCCCCCCAGCAAGGGTTCATAATAGACCTGTTAAAAGTTATGTAAATTATTATTGTCGAAATAGGCCGTATTATTATACTCAAATAGTAAATAGATAACTGTTTTTCATACCCAAGGCAATTAATTATTCAAAGTGGTTCCCAATGTAAACGAAATGTTTGTGTGTATGAATTTTATAGATAGATACGATATAATAAAATAAAATTCATACTGAGCTGTTGGAATATTATTGCAATTAACGAAATATGTGTATGGTGAAATTATTTCATTTTGTTTGTAGGAAAATCATCGATGCAATTTTTAATCGTCTTCATTTTTGTTAATTAAATGCCTTTAGAATTTGCTCTGTATAATGTTATCTATAATAACATTAATTGCAGATGGAAATTTTCTCGTTTTCTGCTATCTGCAGTGAAATGGTGTGCGATTGTTATTTTATGGCACATACAGCGACAATAAATACCATCCGCGTAAAGCTCAACACCGATTTATTCCACGAGTCGAGTAGTCACATGATATACATAAGTATACATGATGTTTATATATTTTTATTTACAGATTCTAGAAATATCTCTTACTTTTGTCGATTTTCACACCAGTCTGCACTGCTGGTCCGGGGGGTCCGGGAGGGCCGGACGGTCCAATGTCACCTGTATAATGTAAAGTATGTATAATATGGTGCAGTTTTAACGTCTGATATATGGAGATTGCATGGTACCAGATGTTTCACATGTGATTTATATAGGTCATTTTTTAGAATACAAATCTATTAACTAGGAAATTATAGACAGTACATAGTGTCAAAAGCCCCTCAAAACATAATATCTGATCTTCAAAAAAACCATACTTTACGGAAGTAAAACCAGTTTTCATAACTATTCCTGTTATCACGTTTTCAAAACGTAGTACCTAATTACAATCAGAATTTGCATGTCATAAATGTTGATACGGGCGTTTTGTCTTCTATAATACCACAGAAAATTACAGAAACGGCACTTCTGGGTAGCCTGGGATACCGATTCGACATTAGTACCAATAAACATTAATGGTATCCGTTTGTATAGGATGATAGAAACAATATATCATAACTGTTTACGACTACCACAATACTACAGAGTCCGTCCAGTCTTAAAAAAAATTAACATTGTGAAATAATATTATTTTGAATCGTGCATTTTAATTTCTATGGGAAAATAGCCTTAGATAATATAGAATTTCATCCACTATGCAACCAATGTCACCAAAACCACACATTGTCAAGAAAAATGGATATTCAAATAGTGTTCTATAGGCTTATCACATATATTATATCTCAGTGTTTCAAAATCAGGCGATAAGTATGGTGCGTAGAACATTTAGTTAGTATACCTATGATGGGCTGAATGCACATTTATAAACTGAAAACTCGATATGAGTTCTGCAAAATTATTAAAATCGTTCTGTAGAATTGATATATTTTCTAAAATACATGGTTATAGAATTGATAACTTTTAGATCCGATTTTGGTTCTGTAAAATGTACAAGACTGTTTTCCAGTGTTCCTATCATTTAATTATACATTTTTTATCACAAAAATTAAACAGTTTATAACTTAGTTTTCCTATTTGGGAACTGATGAGAAATTGGGTAGTATCTATATTATATTAAATTTTTTATAATTTTGAAATTTTGGTCTCTTATATATACAATTACGATAATATTCTAGTTTACTGAAATACATTATTTTCTATAAGAGTAAGATTATTACACAACTTACTACCGAGTAAGTATTATACAATTATTGTATTTTACTATAATTATAACATTTTTAAAAAAGTGGAGACAATTTCAAGTTTAAATTACTTGTATAATAAACATTTAAATAAATAATATTGACACAGAAAGTTTAGAATAATTGTTTTATTTATAAAAGTCAATACTAAATCTACTTTCAATTTTTCCAAGTACCCACTTTAAAAATATTTCATAATGTATTTTAAATATAAAATATTTAAATATATTCTAGATTCTGACATAAGCAAGGAATGTATAGGTTTCACAATAATGTTTTTTCAGTTTGTACCCAAAAATTGTATTTTAAGGACTGCTTCAATTGTTACAATTAGCACAAGTTTCCAAATGACCAAATTTTATCTAGTTGGTACTTTAATGAGTTCACTTCTCGATTTTATTTTATTTTGTTGTTTCGATAATCGTGTAAGAAAAAATAATCAAAAGAAAAACGGTAAATAGATGATTTTATTAATATCCAATAATGTTTATATTTGTAATTCCGCAAATAATGGTCATAAGTCTTGAAATGTTCACATAATGTGTATTTAAATACAATAATTTTAACGCGAACATTTTTCGTCGTAAAAGAGATAACTTTAGTTATTTTCTACAATTATACTCATTACTCACGTTATATACATTCAATTTTCGCTCAGAATTGTTTTATCCAAATTTTTGATTTATCATTGTTTTCAAATTTAATATATCCAACATAAGTATCCTATGCAACAAGCTAAGTGCTTCCATCTTCTACTGACCTATTTTTTAAAACAAGTATTTGAATAGTATATTATGCACCGTTTGGAGAAAAGAGAACATTTGACAATAAAATCGTTGCCTCCTAAAAGTATTCACTATAGAGGTACTCGTACAACATATACAATGAAAACATATGGCTAAAAATATTATAAAAATATATATTATTGTTATAAGTGTGTTTTATTATTACTACCGGTGTCAGCAATAAAAGTCATTTTCTGGAAATGTAAAACAGTCGAATAATAAATCATTACGACCTAAATGTCAAATATATTAACGGGTACTTTAAAAATTGCAAAGTATAATACACATGGTTATATCAATATATATTATAATATCAATATATCAATATCCTGTATAATTGTAATCATTAAAATTGGAATATGCATTATATTATCATTATTGCGTTCAAAGCTTATAATATTTTACAGAAGTCCTGCATTGGTGTCTATGTAAATATTTTGATATTCGAATTATTACTATAACTGATTCTTTGTTATATGGCATAACATAACTAATAGTTCTCCAAGGAACTTAGCTACCTCTAAAATATCTCACCACTTTTCCCTTTCTTCTTCCATAAACTTTTTGTATTCCGCTCTCTCGTCCTTAAATCTCCTGTAATTGGATCAATCAATCCTGTTCTAAGTCTACTATATATTTTGTTCCTATAGGTCCATAATCCTAAGGATTTTATATCCTCTACTTCTATCTTAATAATTCCTTACCATTGAATTTCCCGTCCTTTAGCAATTATACTGGTAACTTGTTTTCAAGGAGCTTTTTAACTATCATTGATTAATAATATTTTCCACATTTATAGAATGAAAACTATTCAGAATTAATATATGCAAAATGATAATTTATGGATAACCGAAATAGTAATTATATTTATTTTATAAATTATCTACGGTTAACATTAGCCAGTGAATCGAAGATAATGTAAATTTTTAAATTTCATAACACCAGTTTGAGTGAGTAACAGGTTAAATTAAATACGGTTTAAGTGTACTTCTTTCGGCTGCAGCTATAAACCGGGCAGTCACTCGTTGGCTTCGCTCACTCTGACAGTTTAATTCAAAAATATCCCCCGATTTACTGGGAAAAATCACGTCGGGTAGATAACAGGTTAAATAAACAATTAAGATTATAAAAAAAAAATATATATAAAATTATAATAATTAATTCAGATTGTAAGTTTTGAGTAACTAGTTTATATTTATTTACCATTATTAATTGTTTTGGTTACCCTTTCTTCCCGAGTACTTTTGGTGATGTAAAAAAAAAAAAATGTGTCTACAACTATTTTAATAATATTTTTCTGACATTGTCCAAAATGCATTGGCTAATGTTAACATTTGGCTAACTATCCAAATGTTAACATATTAGTCGTGACATATATATTATAACGCTGAGAATTTTTAAAATATGTTTTGTATTATGAAAACATGTAGGTATAGTATAAGCATGACTATTTTAAAAATTTTACCTTTGTCGCCTTTGGGCGCTGGACGAGCATTTTCTCCTGGCATTCCTGGAGTCCCATCAAAACCTCGTGTTCCTCGATCACCTATATACCCAATTTTAAAAATAATAGATATTTAATTAAAATCGGTATAGATTATTATAAGTAACTTAATTTATAAAAAGGTGAATATTTGAGTTATTTTTTTAACGAACAGAAATAAGTTGAAATCATATTTTATTAATTTGAATGTATAATATGGTACACATAGGTACATAAAAAACATTTGAATAATATATAAGCTTAAATAAATATAATAAATATTAAATATAGTAAACTGTAGACTATGTAGCTATTAATATTATGAAATTAGATTTATGATAGATAAGTACATAAAAAAGTATTAAAAAAATATGAAAGAACAAATTACCAAGATTTAGTTTAAATATACATGTACAAAAGCACAAACAATAATGAAAAAAAAAGTATTACATTAAAGTCAATGAAAAATGTGATTAAAGATAAATAACGAAATATTATATTTATATATATATATAATTTTTATAATAACATAAGAGTTTAATTTTGATGTTGAATTACTTGTAGAATTATTTATAGATATAAATAAAAATCCAATTTCTACAAAATAATTTGTTTTTATTTAACGAATAAGTATTTCGAAAACAATGTTTTCAGTGTTAAATAACTACAGAGTCGAAAACAAATATGAAAACATTATTTTAGAAATACGTAGATATTTGTTAAATAAAAATAAATTATTTTGTAGAAATTGGATTTTTATTTATATCTATACATAATTCGTATAGCTTATTTAATATCGTTTACAATTTTGAATACCTATATAATATATTTATTATATACTAGATTAGTATTTACTTTAGAAATCCTTAGAACGTGATTATTAACAGTGTTTGGATAAATCGAAGTTTATATTCGCACGTTTATGTGTTCACGATCATATTTTATGAACGACATGCGAACGCCAATTGTTTCTGTCAAAAAGGACACGTGAAAAAAAACGACGTTCATATTTTTAAAGAATTTAAACGATTTTTAAGCTACTCAAATTAAACTCATATATTAGTTTATATTTCACTATAACCCCTGTAAGAATTAAATGTAATTATAAAAATATAATAATATAATACTAAAAAATCTAATTCCGTAAAACTCATCATAATAAATAAAAACCATGGTTTTTATGAATTGGTAGTTTTTTCATAAATATTTCAGAATAATGTATATTTTGTTAATAACTGGTTAATTAAAAGAACGACCAGATAAACGTGTTCATTCTCATATAGAATATGAATGTGTTATTTTAAAATACATTAATTGGACGTGAACGTGAACGAATTCAATTTCTAAGTGAACGCTCCAAACTCTGATTATTCGGGTTTAATGAGAGATATTGTTTTAAAACATATAACCTTTTAAACTAAATATTGTTAATTGCTTATAATTAGTTTTTCACTGTAGACACATATATAAAATGTTTACGTCATAAACAGATAGGTACAATAGCCCAAGAGATAATTTGCAGTGATATCAATAAAATATAATTGTATTCGTTTACCTTTAAAACCTTGTGGTCCTACAGATCCGGCATGGCCCTGTATAACAAAATTCAAAAAAAACACGTTTAAATACATATTAACGGATGCAATCTAAATATTTTACATTTTGTATATAAGTGCATATGTGTATATTAATATAAAAAAACCCTTAAAAAATAAGTCTAGTCATATGTTATCTGTAATTGGCGTACATTTCTATCCTACAGTTATAATTGATTAATGTGACTTTTAAAAATTATTTAAAACCTTAACTGAAAACCATTTAAACATAATATTTTCGTTAATTGTACCTATACAGTTTAAATCCATGGATAACTGCTGGGAACTGTGTTTCTTGGGTACCGCATCACGCCTTTTCATAATTCGCCTTTAAATGTACTCGTATAACCGCAAAGTTCTAATTCTACTTCAAATTTAGTTTGATATAATATTAGCCAGTAAAAAAAAATATGTTAAGTATCATATTATTATCACTATGGTATTAGAGTTGAACCTTAGGTTTAGAATTAATTATAATTTACAGTATACCTACATACAAAGCCTAACGTTGCAGTATTGAGAACTGACAATGAATGCATTTCAAAAGGAACAAATCCTATTGAAACCAATGCTCTTTTTCATTAAATAATTGAGAGCTGATTTCGTTTAATATAATATATGGATTTAAATTACATACGCTCGTATATTTCCTATAATATAGGGCAAGAAATCGAGGAATGTGAAAGAACAATTTTTTTCGTTTTTTAAATTAAATAATAATCCAGAATATATTTAATGTTAGTAAATGTTACTATGCTCAATATTGTACCTACCCAATTTGCTATGCACCTAAGTTTTAAGCAATTATAAAAATTTGGAATAAGCCATATAAGGAAATTTTCGTAGTAGTTAATTTGGAAACAGCAATATTTATTTCTCTCCCTTTTAAAAACTATACCTACTAAAAATATATACCAATCACATTATATTATTTATATATATATATATATTAATTTACCTAACTAATAAAATTATAATTCTAAATATATTTGAAATAGGTACCTACCAAGATAACAATTATAAGTACATACCTACTTCAGACATTTTACAAAATATTGAAATATCTACTGCAATAGTTATGTATTTAATATTAGTTTTTTATGTTAGTAATGTGTTCAAAACATTTTAAAGTTGTGATTCACAACGTTAAAATACAAAAAAGGGGAAAAAATAGAAAAAAAAAACTATACAGAACGGTTTGTTGACCTTTCTCTCCCTTGTTTATTGTATGACCATTATTTTTTACCTCCATAAACACGGTTGATGGAAATTTGAAAGGCATTTCCAACTCGTCATCCGGAATCAAAGTCGCTATATATACTCTTGAATATTACATATTATGCATACACGCGTTAAATACCATTTGCTACCAAATCATTGATGTATACCCCAAGTACACCACTGAGATGTTTGAGCCACATATATACACATAAAAATGTCTTTATTTTTCGGCCGGTATTATATTTATATTTGTATCTATAGGACGTGATAAATATCTACTAGGTACCTACCTATATTTTTGGTTAGGTTTGTATAGTATAACTGCTTCTATTTTCTATCATCCCTCCTCGAATTCGAAAATCCACACCGTGTTCCAATGCAATTTTAAATATTTTTTCGAATATGAATAAAACAATCTAATTGGCATACTCATATATAGGTAGGTACCTACACTTATCTTCATAACCTTGTTCAAGAAATAATTTTACAATATTATCAAATTACGTTTTTAAATATTCTCTTCAAAATAAATGAAATACACGTCTGAGTTATTTAAATACCTTACTACATATGTTTTCACAATATTCTAAAATAAATGTCACAATATATTCAAATTGGGTTGTTTATTTTAAATATTTTATTGATCATATTTTTAACACATGCCTGAAATATTAAATTTACAAAATGTTTTTATAAAATATTATATTAACACGATACCACGTGGTATAACAAAGGTTGAAAATATATATTCACAATATTTATAACATGTTTCAATTGCTATCTGGGTAGGTACCTATATACCTATCTAATTAATTATAGGTACCTATCTACCTAATATTTTGTTTTCCTTAATTTCAAGATTATTGTAACTTGTAAGTATAGGTATAAAATAATACGATTTATTAAAATGTCTTTATTTATAAAAAGGTAATATTTAATTTTTCTTATTTTAGACAGTTTTTAAGAATGCACTTTGTAGTTTATGAACTCAATGAATAATTTATTGTAAGTAGTTTCATTTGATGTGATATAGAAATCGCTTACACTCACATCTGCCGAAATAGCTCAGTTGGGAGAGCGTTAGACTGAAGATCTAAAGGTCCCTGGTTCGATCCCTGGTTTCGGCAATAATTTTTTCTTTTTTTTTCAAACTTATTTACAATTTTAAAATATTTTTTTAAAATATACACTGTATTCAAAATATTTTGGATAGTTTTTTATAACATTAGGTATTAACTAAAAATTTTAATGATACATGATAGTATTAGGTACCTTCTTACTATTTCAATATTTTGATTTTAAACAAAAGAAAAAATAAATTGGAAATTCCATTACTTATATAAGTAATATTAATAATAATGTAATATAATATTAAATTATAAAGTAAAATTTTTCAGGATATATTTCACTTATTCCTGGGATATTTTTCTTTTGTACTCGTATATGCTTTTACCACGGTTATCAAATACAAGTTTATGCGTATAACTTGTTGAACCTTGTAAACATTGACATATCCAAGTTTACTTCGGAAAATAATTAACTTCTATGTAAATATCCACATAACACAGTGTAGAAGTTTCATTATAATTCGGGTTTACATAATAACCATGTAAGTATCGAGAACTGCAGCAATGTTTATACGATCCGTTGGACTTTCTCAAACTATATTATTTTGGTATTTACTCTTTAAATAAGAGTGGATGATGATTTATAAAATTCATATGAAAAAATAATCGAAGACTGTTAAAACAAATACTTAAAACACATTTTAAACATGTTAATGAATATAAATAAAAAAAAAAAATAAGTACACAAAATAAAAAATACAGTTGAGTATAACAAATTGGATTTATTATACTCATTTACAAATAAGTATACCATTTATTACATCAACAATATTTTATCATAATTATTTATTATCTAAATATTATCAGAACAACTAATAATTAGCTAAAATTATTTTGTTAAATTTAAAGGAAATTGTCTATCTATTTGATTATAGCTGTTTTATCTGGGCCATAAAAAAATTAAATATATAATTGTATACCTAGTTAAAACAATATTTATTATTTTATTCTCACAACATTAAATTAAAACCAAGCTGTTTTTTAAACCCTTTACTCTGTATTTCCATATAAAAAAAATACAAATAGACAATTGTCAATTGAACAAAGTGTTTGTCGACATAATAACAGTAATTTAGTTGATTTCATTTGTTATAATACTCTATATATTCACAGATCTAATCTTGGCGACAGTTCGGTTTATAGAGTAAATGTAGTTTTAATAAAGTCAAATTGATTTATTTTTATTTAATTTTTAATTGATTCTCGTGGTAATTGTGATAGGTTGTATTAGAAATACAATTTCAAGAACTGCACAGAAGAGTTTTCAAAACACGGTGGTCGTTAATATTTTAACGCCTGGCCAAATGACCTGAAACGTGTCCCATTATGTTTTGTTAATATGATCATGGTTAAACAACCAAAAAGAATAAATCGACTGGAGTTTGACACCAATATATCCGTTGAAAAATTATACGATTTGCAAGGAAGAAAATATCACTATTTTTCATCAAAATATACATCATCCTACTATTCTAAATTTTCTAATCGGGAAGTTAAGAAAGGAAATATTTATTTTACCTTAAAATATATGAAATATTACTTAGAAATTTACTAAAATCTACAAATATTACAAGCCCTGAACATTCATATTCAGTTGCGAATAGAACTAGTATTAAAGTAAAGTGTAGAAAAGAAGAGTGAATTTTTTTTTAAATTTACATTTTTACAAAACAATATATAAAATGATTAGACCCATTATTGTACACGAAAATAGAGTGAATATGTGCATTATTGAATTAATTTAAAGCAGTTCACGAATGCGTTTTCATAACGTTATAAGTATAACGTTAAACTATTCAAAAAACGATTGAAATAGATAACGAAAAACGTAAAAGAAACGATAAACGAAAAATTTAGAAAAACTTAAAACAAAACATAACGATAAACGAAAAATGTCAAAAAACGTAAAACAAAACATAACGATAAAAAGAAAGACTGATAACATTTAAATTATCATAACGCAAAACATCAAATATTCGTTAACATTTAAATTCTTATAATGTTAAACACTAAAAACTCTATAACGTTTAAATTGTCATAACATAGTAAATTATGTAAGTATTCCTCTAAAATTATATCTACACCTATACCTTCTCCTTCCATTGTCTACTATCCTCTGGTATAACTACCTATTATAAAGCAGCTCACTTCTATCGTAGTTTAGCTAGAGAGAATATCAACGCGGCCATTTTTAAGGGGTGCTATATAGGCAATTTTTAGAAAATTTCAAGAAAAATTAAAATCCTACAATTGGAAAATTTTTATATGCATATTTAAAATGACTAAAAATTGGTCCCATTACTATATCATTTTTTTTATTATGGTTGTTTTTTATGAATTAATAAAAATGTATTGAAAATATTACTTTAGCATTTCTCATTTATAACAACTTACAAAATATTTGTTAAACATGTGAAAAACGTAATAGAAACGATAAACAAAAAATATAGAAAAAAAAAACATAACGATAAACAGAAAGACTTTGGAAATATTTAAATTATCATAACGTAAAACATCAAATATTCATTAAGTTTAAATTGTAATAACGTTAAACACTAAAAAGTCTAAAACGTTCAAATTCATATAATGTAAAACAATAAAAAGTCTATGACGTTTAAATTCATATAACGAGAAACACTAAAAAGTCTATAACGTTTAAATTGTCATAAACGTTAAACAAAATAATTTTTTTTGATTCGAACAATGAATTTTAAAGTAATAGATTATTGGCATTAAATACAATCAAATAATACTAAGAATGCTTTTAGTGTTAAAAAAATTATATTCGATAAATGAATACGGTACGCAGGGTATGTAACAATTTGATCTATATATAAATTATATATTACTGATGAAAATATTATAATCTAACGTTAACTAACTAACCATTATTTTTATCAAGAAGAAAAGAGTCTAAATATTTTTAATTTTACTTTTGTTAGTATGAAGAGGTCAATATACTAGATATATGGAACTTTTTCATATCTACTAAGTATATATTTTTATCTATATTGTAAATAATTTATTCGTGTTACTAATAATCGACACCATTTAAATAAGTGCAATTTTGAATTAATTTATTTCCACAGTATAAGTGAAAAAGTTATATTTAGTTATATACGGTTAAAAAATCTAAATATGAAGTGGATTCATATATTGAAGAAATTTTAAGTATTTCGAGCGGCACTGTAAATATACATTTTAAAGTCAAAACTAATATAGTTTTTTAGATTTAAAAATTGTTCATTCGTTCAGGTTTTTTCTTTGTGTTTTAGGTACGTATATTGTGGCCACATTTCAAACCATATAATTAGAAATACCTCAAAAATCTATGTTTGAAAAGTTTTAATTTTAGAAAATTTTATATTTTCTACATTTATCCGAAAATAGAACAAATGCCAAATGTATTATTTTTTTTAAAATTCCAATTAAATTTGACTATTTGAAATTGAATAGTTATCGTCAGTACACAATTTTGGTTATATTTGATTATAATATATATATATCTAGAAGAATATAGCACATTATATATATATATATAATATATATTGTTCATAAATCACTATAAGTCGTTTTGATAAGACATTTTTGTTTTAGGAGTGCACAATTTTACTACTTTTTTGGGTCCCTTTTTCAGTCCTATCTAGATAAATATTAAATATATTTCATTGAAATTTTCTAAATTAAGATAATAGATGATTAAAACAATCTACATAAACATATTAGATAGACGAGTTTGATCTAAATGAATACATATTTATTTATTTTGATTATAATAAGTGATTTCCAAGTGCGATCATTATGGAATAATAAAAGAATAATTATGAAAAAATTAAATATAATAAATGTTTACTGATTTTTTATGTACTAGAATGTTTATAGAAATATTTATCATGATGCTCATCAATTGCATTAGGTCGCAATAGAAAAATGAATCAAAAAACAATAAATTATATTTCGATAAATTTAATAAAAGATAATTGTTTTTTTACTATAAATAATCTTCAATAGCATTAAAATATTTTTTCATACGTATATAAATAAATATATTTTTAATTTAATTAACTGTTTGGACATTTTCAGAATATTTACAATATTGTTTAGTTCATTATCATAAATTATTATTTTATTAAATATTATGTGACTGAGACTTTTTTGTGTTTTCGGTTGTCAATTATTTACACTGTGAAATTCGGGCTTATTATTATTATTATTATTATTAGTGTTATTTTTAACATCATATTATGTAAACTAAACGCGTATAGTATAACAGATATTATCAAACATATGTAAATGTATAATATTTAATATTTACACACCTTATCGCCTTTGTTTCCTTTGCTCCCCAATTCGCCACGAACGCCTTTGTTCCCTTGAATCCCTTTTACGCCTATAAACAGTTTCAAAGAACAATTATTATTATTCAATATAATAAGATCGACATTTTTCATCGTATCATTAAGCAAATAACCAAAACTATATATCTATACCTCACGGACATTATATATACATTTGTATAAGATCGTCTTTTAAATTTAGTATAGTAGTTCGGTACATAATATGCGAAATTGCTTTGCATTTATATTCAGTAAAAATAAAAACCGTTGGTATCAAAAGTACATTATGGACACTAAATTTATTAATACAAAACTAATCGTCATTAAAATAACAGTTTTTAGTGCGTTTGAAGTAGGTATACCTTTTAGTCCCGGAGCACCGTCGAGACCAGGATCGCCTTTAGGGCCCGGAGGTCCGGGTCTCCCGACGTTCGACTCGAACCCAATGTCCTGAAAATAATATATATAATTTAATATTTTAACACCTATAATGTTATCTTTAGAGTCTAAAAAATTTGTACGTTTCAACGTACATATTCAATCAATTATAATTTAAAATACACAATATTGTGATTTACCTTATAGATTTGCCTAGGTTTCCAACTTGGCTATACATGCAAATGTCAAATTAAAACACAGATTTGAATACGATATAAAAAACACAATAAATTAGAAAACAAATATTATACGTATGACTAAGTAGTTTAAAGCTTTGTTGATATGAAATATACATTTTTAATTTTTTGGCCTTATCCATTTGTCTGCAATGTTCATTTTGGGTTGCATACTTGGAGTTTTTAATTGATGATTTAATATGGATAAATCCAAAAAATAAATTATTGAAATAGTTGTCAGTGATATTTTGTACGTGTTTTTAAGATATAATACTTAAATAATTTCAAATAGTCTATACAACTTACATCATTGTTGGAAAATTCTGACCCTCCTGGCGGTCCAGGTGGTCCCGGAGGACCTTGTAAACCGCGTTCTCCGTCAATTCCAGAGTCACCTGTAAGTTAAAATTAGTCCAATATAAAATAATTAACGAATTTATATGTTTATATTTCGATAATTACTAATCATATGCTGAATACTCAGAAATTATAAATTTTAATTTCTTATTTTCAAATTTTTCAAGGGAGCAATATCTAATATTCTAGAAATTCTACAATTATAATGTAGAGTTACCATATTTTTTAATTAATATATATGAGCACATGTGACTATTTATAATTATTATATTATATACCCAAAGTCACAATATTATGCACTATTATTTTACGTATACGTATTTCAACAACTAAGTTGTCATATTCAGCGCGTACCAACAACTAAAAACAACGTAAAACAAGCGAGTTGTTGGTACGCGCTGAAGATGACAACTTAGTTGTTGAAATACGTATACGCAAAATAAAAGTTTATAATATTGTGACATTGGGTATATAATAAAATAATTACCATATTTTTATCTATATATTATATTTGGATTATATATTAGCTTTATTCAATAATTGTGTTAAATAGTTTAGGCAAACATCAATATATAGCCATAAACAAAATTTTAATTTTAAAAACTTGTGATCTTATTGTCCTGAGTAATATGTTCTACATAAAATACTTTTATTTGAATTCTGTTCATTTACCTTTAGGTCCTTGAATACCTTCGACTCCTCGTTGACCCATATCTCCTCGTTCACCTTTGTCACCTAATAGAAAAAAAAAACCGTTTTATATACTTAACTCTAATTTTTATTCGTTCACAATTATTGTGAAAAAAATAAAATAATGTGCCTAACAATAAATTAAAAAAATTCAAAAATAAATAAATTAAGAGAACGCAATAATGGAGTTAATAATAGTAGTCAAGGGAGTTCAAGGATACAGTAAATGAAAACAAATAATGTAGTTAAGGTATTAAAATAATGCAATGAAGGAAGTAAGATAATGTAAAAATAAAGGAAGTAATAGGTACTTCTTTGATTGAAAAATGTTTGCACTTTCTTTATTCCATTATTTTACTTTATATATTGCATTCTTTAAATTCTTTTAATGTGTTTATATTAATCTAGGGTGACTCTGAGGGCGACCATATTTTTAAAATTAAAAAACAGGACAACAATTAAAAATGGTCAATCGTAATAACTTTTTGAAAAAATTTGCATAAATCGCTTTAAAAATCGTACACAATAAGTAAAAAAAAGGTCATTCATAATTCTTTGCTTAAATAAAAAAAAGGACCCCACTTCTAAAAACAGGACAAAAAACATTCTGTTTAATGTTGATCGGGCCATTGAATCCATTTATTATTTTTATAGGCATATTTTAATGGGTGACAGAACATTTAGGCATCCGAAAATAATTTATGTTTTCTAAAAATAAACAAAATATCTTAATAATTGTAGTAAATTGCGAAATATTTAAATTTGGGATAATTAATGAATATTTTACAATCCCGTGTAGCGGTGAAATTTTAGAAAGTAGAAAGGACTAATATTGTAATTAAATATTGTTTCGTTAGGTAAAAATTAATTTTGTCTCGATAAGCCTTATTGAATCATATCTTTCAATTAAGGAGAATGCTCTTATCTTCCATATCCGTATTTTATTCTTAATAATATATTTATAGTGGTATCTAAATTTCTACACGGAACAATAATATTCATTAATTGATAAACTAATATATATAAAAAAAAAAAAAAAAAAAATGGAATTTACTGTAAACATTTATATATTGGTATTCATTAAAAAATATGTACAGATATGTAGAGTGCGTATGTAAGTATAAAATATTTTTATTCCTTAATACTCAACGAGAATATTTTAATAATATAATTATTTCTTTGAAATTCGAATTTGTAATTAAAAATATTTTCTGAAAGAGAAAGTGAGGTTATTTTTTTTTTGCCTCACTTCGATATTCAGTCAATGTGATTTTATAGTTTATAATATATTCACCAATTATAAATTGTTTATAATTAAATTATATTATTAATTATAGCTTTATAATTTTATAATTAAAAGTGGAAGATTTATATTTAATTGTTTAATTTACTTCTGTACATGTAATAACTTAAAAAAAAAACACTAATCAAAACAATATGATATTGTCAGGAATTTGGGTAGAAATATTTCTAAATTCAAATTATTTTATTGTTACTTTCGAGTGTATATAAAATCACATTTATTAAAAAAACATTTTCTACATTATGTCATGCAAATGAACTGCTGCAAAAGAAATGTACTGTATCATTACATTTATTCTTTTAATATGTAGAAATTTATAAAGCAAATTATAAACTCATTTTATAATATCGGAAATGATATATTATACATTTTAATCCGAACAATAGACACCAAGTCACCAGTGACATTGATATCAGAATCTTTTTTCTCATTTTTAATAATATATTTTTGTGAATTTAATATAACTCTTCTATCATTGTTAATTTAAAGGTTGAAATAGAATAATAATGAAATAATATAGACGGGAAATTATGTCTTGTTTAATATTAATTGAACGCATATTCGTGCATAAACCAACACGCTAAATGAAAAAATGATATTAAATTTATCAGAAATCAGTAAAATTAAAAAACGGTTCTACATAAACCATGTATATATATGCTGAGTTAAAGTTTTTATTGTTGTTAATCATGACTAATTCAAATAACAAATAATTTAATCCATTGTAGAAAATGAAAACTCGTCTAGTATAAGAGGTGGAAGCACTTCGCTCGACGGCTACATGTGGAGATAAATTGACTTCCAAAACAATAATAAATCATTTATTTATATAAAACGATTCTGAGAAAAACTAAGTAACACTGTATAGAATTTTAAGCAATTTAAAAAAGTTTAAATAACTTAAAATATTTAAATTTTATAAATAGATGTTTATATCACATTTATAATTTTTATAAAATAGATATAAATTCTGTGTATAATCCAGTATAAAATAAATATTCTAATTAATAATATACACTATTACATCAAAAATCAATTACATGCATCTTTATCTAGGACTAACCTTTTACTAGATAAGGACTAAATACGGTCTTGAAATTAAAATTTAACGCTACCTATTTAAGAAATCCCAAAATTTAAAATTTAAATAAATATCCCAAAATATTGGAAATTTATATATAAAAAAAAAAACCTTTGTACCTATTAATTTTGTATCAAAACTCATTTCTGGTAAAATTGTCATGTCTGGACATTATTTGCCATACATTTTTTTAAAAATCGTGTATTACCGTTTTTACGTAATTTTTCTTTATGCATTAAAAAACAATTGTAAAAATGGAAACACGAAAAATGATCATTTTAAAGAGCCAAATTGATGATATTTTATACAGGTAACAATGTATAGGACTTCATTGAAGGAGAACTTCATTTTACCGAACAACGTATATGATCACACAATACATCTTTACAAAACGAATATACGAGTATGTCTCGCTTCACTGAGAATCTAAAATAAAATGATCGAATGCTTAAAATTTATCTTAGTTTTTGATTTCCTATTAAATTTATAATTAAATTTACAATTTTATGGATTGAATAAAATATTTTGATTACTTATATTTATTGGATTTCTTCTAAATCATTTTCTACTACCAGTTTAATTAATTTTAGTTAAGTATTTTAGTTAAGTAACTAGAGAATTATGTGAAAATTAAATTACTTCCGATAAGCTAAGTTAAATTACTCAGTTTGTATATAAATAAAATAATTATTTAAGTTTTTATTAATTAGCAACAAAAGTAACATTTACCTAATCATTTAACATTCTATCTTTTGAATTATTTTCATATTTCATTATATATACATGTAATTCTTTTTACACAAGAGGATATCATACCAATGATTTTCAATGGAAAAATCGTGTCAACTTAATACAATACGAACGGGCATTATCATCCTTCAAAATACTTATTATAAATCAACTTACAGTGATTTAAAAAATGTAAAAAATAATTGAATTACGCCTTCGATAATAGGCTAAATATTAAGGAAATTGTAAATCTCAAAGAGATTGTTTCTGAAATAAGAAATTTTATAATTCCAGTAAATTACTTTTAAAGTGCAATGCATTTTTGTTTGTTTGCGCAAATATATTTTTAAACAAATTTCGTGAATAGACAACAATACAAATTGGCACTGATTATTAATTAGTAATAAATAAATTTTAAAAGTTTTTTGACTGTCAGTTTTCATTTTTCCTAATATGGCCTTATATTTGCCAATACTATACGAGCTGATGATACTATTAATTTTTTCAGTTTATTTATATAACAAGAATATTATAATACTTTACCTTTAACACCTTCTGGCCCGCGCTCTCCTTGCAATCCTGCGGCACCCTGGAAATCAAAATATTAATGTTTACTTCAACATCCATGTATAACAGGACGTAAAATTATTTTAAGATGAATCGAATAAGTAATTTTTTTATGTTGAAAAATCAACAATAACACATTTTTAAAAAATTAATTATTTCACAATAAAATAAATATTACCTTAGTACTGTTTTTCAAAATGTATACGAACACAAATTTATCCTTAAAATTCCTATGCACGTTTTGGCAATATTCGATAAGTTATATATTTTAAACCCGTAATATTATTGCTTACATTTAAAATTACCTTTTTCTGTTATTATATACCTGAATAATATTATACATTCGTCCTTATTTGGAGGTTTTAAACCGTCGATTATTCCAATGCATTTTTTTCCCCCAAGTAAAATATGTACATATACTACTGCACTGGTGGGATACTATATAACGTAAATTTCATTATTATTTAACATTATAGTACCGTTCACGATTTCCCAAGTGATCACTTTATTGACTTTAATCCCAGTATATAGTAATAGGTATGGAGCTTACCCTTGTACTCACACTTATATACAGGTTCAGTAACTGGCGATTTACCAAACTGTAGTTTATTTTTTTTAGATAAAAAGTGTTTTTTTTTTATCTTACTAATAAAAGTATATTGAGTAATATAAGTAATAAAAGTAAATAGATACATTCGTTTAGTTTATATTCTATATTAAAATAATATTAGTATATTAAAAATTATTTTCGAACAAAATCTGCACCTTATATTAAAATACAACAATTATTTAATATTAAATATATATATAGGTATATCGATTTAAAATTAAAAATTAACAAATTAATCAATTCAAAAAAATGCTAATAAAATACATTTATACATACATACATATATATATCAAGAAATATTATCATTTTAGAATTTTTAAAATTATGATGACTATAGTTGTTACTTATAATCTCTTTTTGATTAATCTCGATACACATTGTTTTTTTTTTATTAATTACTTTTCATAAAATATATTCATTTTATTTATAATTTACTTAGGTATTTTGTAGATTTTTATTTTTTATAATATATATTTATTTTTATTTTTAATAATTTAATGATAATTTAACAGTTGTATACGGGATATATAGTTATGTTAGGTGTTTATAATTCATTAAAACTGCTATTGATTAATATATTATATATTTTTTTACTAAAAAAATAACTAATCAGTACCTATTAACCCTACTGAAGCATAGCATATAGGTGTCATGACGGGCATATATCGACTCCGCCGATTACTGTTTATAAAAACTATCTATCGACTCTGCCGTCCACTATTCATAAAAACTACACAATTAGTACACATCGACTCTGACGACTAAATATTTTGCCATTATTGACATGACATTTTGCAGTGAATTTTTATAAACACACTGTCATTTTACTACGTTTAAATATTTAACATAATCCTTTATATGTAATTTAAAATTATTATAATAAGATCATTTTTGCATTCAATCGAAATTATAGTAAATTATTATAGTAATATCGATCCCCTCTCAGAATTGTTTGACTAAAAAGAATGATTTATCCTACCTGGTGAGTGATGTGTTTCCACCACCTTCATTTTTAGACTTTAAAAGTGTGTATAAGTGCTTATACTAATTATTATTAATAAATATTTATATGAATATTATAATTATTTATTAATAAATAAATATATTAATATTATACTTATTTATAAATAAATAAATATATTGATGTATAAAAATAAAATGCAATGGAATCAATAAATTGTAGCCGTCGGAATTGATAGACGGCGCAGTCGATATACACCTTTTTTCGAAATAGGAAATTTCGGCGGAGTCGATAAAACACCATTATGAGGAATGGCGATTTCACATGCTAGGACGACGCTCATTTGCTTCGTCGTTGTATTCTTTTATATTATTATACATTAATAATATACATGTGTCATTCAATAGTACATTTAATTATGTTTCCAATAATGTAAAAAAAAAATCAGATAATATTCAAACAAGTGGGGATGACTAAAAATGTAGGTAAAAACTGTGGTTCTAAAATAACTGCTTTTACTGATATCACCACCATTGATATCCGTCCACACTTTTATCAAATCATTCTATGCAGAACTCTGTTGAACGTGTAAATTTAGTTTATTTTTTGTTTATTCATCAACTGGCAAAATAATCTTCAACTATAAATTCCAATAAATTATATATCTACCATAATATTATGTATATATTAAATATTTGAATAAATATATAATTAAATTATAAATTATTAGTCACACTAAAAAATTACTATTTTCAAATAATAAATATTAATGTAAAATTCAATAGCATTAAATAATTTCCAGAAATCCATTCCAATATAGTTTTCAGTACACATTAATACATTTTTTTGGGAAGATTAAATTTAAATTAGAAATTGTATGTAAAATAGATCTTGATTTCTAGTTTAAGTATTGGATATAATATTGATTAATGCTAATAAAGTTTCACAATCAAAACAAACTTCTTGTAACTGGTTAAAAATTGGGAATATAGTCCAGTTATTCGAACATTTAATTCATTTAAATTTGAAAATTCAGCATATTATACACAATATAATATATATAATCATATATGTCTGGAAATTTATAAGCCATAAATCTCAAGATATTCTTTTGAATCCTTTCAAGTGCTGGAATCTGACCAATTATATTGTTGATCTATACAGCCTGCAGTATTTTAATTTGGTTAATTTATTTATTAATTTTATTAAATTGGTAATTAAATAGCTGCAATAAGGAATCTATAAAGAATTCAATAAAAAGTTTTCGATAAATGTAGTTCATTTTTATGATTTTATCAAATAATCCTTGTTATTTTTCGTAATTTTGAGAAACCTTGGCAATCTGTCAGGAAAACTTGAAAATCTTGGTAAATGTGAATTAAAAAAAAAAAAAAAAAGTTTCCGCATTAGGATACTAGATAGTAATTAACTAAATAAAAAATAACTATATAAAAGGTCAAATATATCTAGAACGGTAAGAACATATACTTCCTCTAGAGCCGAAATAGTTAAAGATATAATATTGATTCATAAAATGTATATCGTTCATTAAAAAGTTAACAATTGAGTTTATCATTTTAACCTAATATTAACGATAGTGTATAATGTAGATATAGTAGTACATAAGATACCAAAAATCTAGATTGGAATTATAATGTAAGGCCTATCTAGCTTACTAATCAACTATTTACATGGTTTAATTCATCAACTTTTGCGATCTTCATATTATTTCTTAATTGTTCCTAGGATATTATTTCACACCACGTATAATATAATAAACTAAATAAGTGAATTTGAATTTCGTAATTATATTTTACTGAAAGCTTTTAAAGTTTTTTAAGCACATTTGTTTTCGATGCTGTTAAGACATTAATATGTAAAACTTTTCAGGCTAACTACGGGAAAACTACGAAAGACAATTAAGATGAAAATGTATACACCATATATACATGCAAAGCGCATTTGTTTATACGTTATATTTTACTCATTTCTTTTGTAACATATTATTTATATTATATAGAGTTATAAGATTTTCTAAAATGCATTTTCTATATACATATAGTTCTTCTGTCCGTCTGTTAGTGATTGTGTAACTTTTGAACGACTTGACCGATTGAGGTCATATATTTACAATATATTTGCATTATCGATACGATGGTTCATAGGTATGCTATGACCTGCTATGTAGCGTCATAGTAAAATAGTTCCTAAATTTTATATTTATGTTCAAAAATGGTTTTGGTTTATGGATGGTGTCGTCCAATATTGATGTCACTATATATTGAATTTTGACATATGACATCATTATTGTGTTATTACGTAAATCAACTAACCATTTAATTATTTATCATTAAAATAAAAAATTTAAAATCAGTATAAGACAAAAATTACGCTAAAATTTTTGCTGTTGACGAAATCAACTTCAAAATACAAAAAACATCGTCTGGCAAATTAATTTCGTTTAAATAAATTGACACAGTGATAGATGAAAATTTAATTGTAAATTTTGACAATTGCCATATGCAAATTGGATCTAAAAAATCCATGTTTATGACACGAACAATTATATGAAGCGTGCTCACGTGTTGGAAAACCATCAAACCTTTTTATTTATGCACTTGATGGACTAACAAAAAATATTGTGAAGAATCATCTAGCTATAAGAAACACAAAATAAATAATATATTTTTATTCAACATTTATTACCTTAATGCACTTTTAAGTAATTAAATACAAATGTTAATAACATGAAATAGATATATTGTTAACTTTATTTGCATATTGTTAACAAATTATTGAAAAGAACAGGACAATGTCTGCTTCAAAATCAAATGAATGATTAGTAAATATTGTTCGAATCGTGAATGGTTGTGCGTGGAGAGAGAAAAGAGTTCCTTTACTATTTTATAAAAACTCTTTTTGAGCATTCCTATTAATTTATTTTATAGTATATGAGTGGAATATTTTGAGAGAAATTTCATTTTTGGAAAACCTAAAATGAGTTTTTCCTTCTATTTTTCTAATTTGAGCACTAGTATTATATCAGTATAGAAAGGAAGAATAATTTTATTTCATTATTGTCTTTAACAGGAATTTTCATACAATATATTATTTGCATATCATTTGTGTGCAGGAATTGTATTTTATTCGATTTAGTTGTGAATTAGTTCATTGAATTAAAAAAATAAAGTGTATCTCCTGCAGTAAATTGATAGTTATTATGTTAACGCAAGGTTGTTTTTATTTTTTTGCTATTGAATTTATCAATAAATATAACAATAATATGAAATGTGGAAATTTTTTTCACATGTTTTGATTAATTGTAAGAATTCAAGTAGGTCAAATGCTACCTATATATTCATAATGTAATAAGTGTGTACACAGTTCACATTAAAAAGGGAATTTTTACTAGTTTATCGTAGGTGATTGTTGTACAAACAATATTCATTTAGATGCTGTCTATAGGATTTTTTTCTATTGGTTTTGTTAAGCGTAATTTTTATGTTCACAGTCTGCCAGTCTCATATTGTATATGATTTAACTTACTGGAATTTCCTTTATAATTTAAATATATATATATATATATAAGATAACTACCTATACATAAAATACAGTTTAAACATTATTAATAGAACGAGTACCAACTTTTTTAAATAAAAGCTACAAATAAAAATACACTTTGACTACTCATATATTGTTCATATATATTATTTATCTTTATCTCGTTGTATTGTTACGAAATTACTTTAAACAATTAATTGATACTATTATTATGCTTTATGAATCACTGTTGTGATTAATAATTCACAAAGACTTATCGTTTTTACAATCTAGAGTATTTTGAAAATAACAATAATTTGTATCTTAAGAATTAATATACGCAAAATGTACTAATACAGTGGTGGATCTGAAGCTCATTTAATTGAAGGATGATATAGGAGAGAGAGGTGAATGAGGTTATTTATGAGTAAAACATGTAGAGTGATAATTAGTGTTAATAATAGTAGGTCATTATTACTTAAGGTACACATTTAATTACATTTCCCTTCGAAAACAAATTCAGAAGTAAAGTGGACCAATTCCTACCCCCTCCCCCCCAAAAAAAAATCAACATTATAATTTAAATAATGTACGTATTTCTTCTTATATAATCTTTGTACTTAACGATCAATAAATTTCTTTTCTCATATAAATTTGACACTGCCTACTTACAGTTATAGTGTTAAAATTTGCTTTGTATTTAGTAAAATTGTCAAATATTCACGTACCAAATTAAAAAAAAATATAAGAAAATCTAACCTATTTAAGAAATTATGTAAATTATAATATTATGCTAATATACCTTAACAAAAGGCATATCGATATAATAATATTATTTAATTTAGAATTGATTTAAATAAAATTTAAAAGAAACTTGAATATTCTATTGCGTAATAATGTTATTTGTAATGTGTCTGCATTTTTTTTTTTTTTTTTTTTTTTGAAAAAAATGCAACAATAAATATAAAAATATAATATATATATACATATTACATAGGTTTAACAACGATACAAAAATACAAACTCAGATATAGGACCAACAATAATGACCGTCGAATAAAAATATAAATATCATAATTTGCATTTAGTATATGGTAATTGGCAATACGTAAAAAAAAACTAGAAAATACTTGACAATATAGTTTAATATTAATTCTTTCAAATTGTTTCACTGTAAAAATGTTCACAAAAATATAATTATATTAACATAATAATTTTACTCAGACACTCAAAAGTAGAAAAAAGTAAAGTATACTATACAAAGTATACATTTTAACAAAATTTCAGGTCCTAATGATATTATAGTATTAGGAAAATTATAATAGACCTGTAAATAATTGTTGTAAAATATTTCATTTATCATTTTTTGGATATGTTATTCATATTAGTAATGTTTTAATTTTCTCACAATTTTGTTATTTAATGTCTCAAAATATATATTTTTATTTATGTATAAGTTATCTAGTTATCTACTAAAATTATAAAGTTGTATCTACTGCGCGTACATAATATATTCAAAATTTGATTTTTCTTATTTATACAACATATTACCTTTCAGCATTATGTAATAGTATTTAACTAATACAGATGGAGTGGACAATATTTTTTGTATGATTCGTCTATAGGCATTTCTCAATACGGAATTTACGATAAAGAATTTGTTCACTGGCCCTTGTAAAAATGCATCTTCAATTTCTAAATTGCCGTCTTAAAGACCAAAAAGTTATATTTTATTCGCTTGAAAAGATGCATAGGTAAGTGGAGTGTAGATATGTAATAATTTATGTCGTATCACAAAATAAAATTTTTATTAACGTTATATTTGTGTTGATAAAATATAGAAACTCTTTATTTATGTAAAACGATTACAAAATATTTTAATTATAAATTTACGCTCAGAATCGTTTTATTGAATGCAATGATTTATCATTGCTTTCAAATGCAATACATCCACCTAGAGTATCCTGCCCAGTAGCGAAGTGCATCCACCCATACTGACACCCGACGAGCGAAGTGCTTCCACCCCCTACTGACCGGCTTTTTTATTACTAAATATTAAAATATAATAAAAATGAGCTTTTTCTTGCTTTAATCTATAATAATAGAGGTTAGAAAATCGTAAAGGCATGATGTGAAATTTTATGTTGCAGTAGATTAATCTTGGTTTATTGTAAGTTACTGTGTCTATTACTTATTAGCATTTTGAATTTTAAACTGAATTTTCTCACAATCACTTTTTCAAAATGGCATGCACAATAGAGAACAAAATATTTAATTATTTTAATATTAATAATTGACTTATTATTAAGATATTTGCTAAATTATCTTAAGCTCTTTTTTATGAATTCAAAAATTCGATAACATTTAGAAATATAATAATTACTTACAATATTGTCATGTATAAGAAGTTCACTATTTTCGTCAAAAATATTTTTTATTTAAAAAATTTTAATTTAATACTTAATAGTTATCATCCATTAAAATATACTATAATACCTAAAAAAGTTTTCATTTTGTCGATAAATGTACCTTCAAGCTGCATGATAATAAGCCACATCGCCAACATGACACGAATTTTAGATGCAATATTATAGTTAGGTTTAGGTTGGTATTTAAATATATATTTTTTCCCATATAAATATATGATCTATGTTTTAGAAAAATTGGTTTTATGTTTTGATTATCATTTTTTTTTTTCTGGAATATTCATATAACGTTAACTTTTTACACCAAAAGCCCCAGAGGGCCTTTGTTTTATGTTAAAAATGTTTTATGACATTGTTACTGTCGTATGGTGCTATCCTCGTTTTAAAGTTATTAATATTTAAAAATGTGTGAGAAACTTTATGATAGGACCCCCTTTGAAAACTCAAATAATTTTTGAATGGAGTTATAATAGGAGCAATAACAAAAAATCAGCACTGGAGAAACACAAATCATTATTTGAATGAAAAAATGTTAAAGTTATGGTAAGAGAGGTCAACCTAATGGAGCTTATATAAGATGTCATTGTATAAATAATCTATAAGTATATATATTTTACATATGGGTACATATAATATTTTTTTTAAATTTTTACTGAAAACGAAAAACAAAAAAATTATAGATTTTTGGTCTATGGTTTTAAGATCAATATATAAAATCAAGGTATATAAAAATAAATAAATATTTTCTAGATATATTTATAGGAATATACTCGTATTGGTCTTAATGGACAATTATTTAATTCTACATAGTTTTTGTATAATTTTAATATATTTGAAACCAAGTCTTGAGACAGTTTTTAATACCTTTAGCTGGTTTGAAATTTATTTTAACTTGTAAATGGTTTTAAAACCAAAAGTATAAAAATAATTTATTTGAAAGCAGTTAATATAAGCACCGAATCTTGTAAACGTAAATATTTTGTTTTAGTTTATCATAAAAAAAAGAGGCATCATATTAGTGAGCATTTGGGTTTTTAAACAACAATTTCAGAGTGAAAAAAAGACAGATAATGTAGATATTGCTACATTTGAAAGAAATATTATTAGATTTTAAAACTAATCAATCTTTTATTTGTGCAATTTAATACATTTATACATTTGTTTGATGTGAAATATTTTTAAACATCGTTTATTACAATAAGAACGTTAAATATGCACATGAAAATGTATGTTCATTTTGATACTAAACTCCTTATTTTATAATATTTTAAATTTGAATACATAAAAAATTATTTAAATAGGGATATAAATATATAACTATATTATACGAAATTGTCTGATTACAATAACCGAATTGAATATATCTTAATACCAGACGCTGAAATTGCTCAATTACTCGTCTAAAAATAATATATCGCGGGCGCAATATAAATATATATATATACATAATATAATGTGTTGATTAATGGCCATTGATATGGCGTCATTTTAAAACAAAAAGGGTCTTATTGTGCTATTTCGAAATTATTCTGTGAGTAAAAGAGCATTTTGCTAAATTCAATTGGAAATATATTTTTCGTACGATGAAAAATCATTTTTGAATTTCCATAATTTATTGGACTTACGATTAATCTCGTAATTAGGTTAAAACGTGCGTCTTGAAAATGCTGATAAATCGGTATAAAAAAAGTCAATTTCGATCAGAATTGTATATAGAAACCTATAATATGTAAGCAAAATGTATACTTAGGTGTATAATATTATAATTGTTAGGTAGGTAGGGCAAACCATAAGTGCTTCATTAAGCTGGACTACTCTAACTTTAATCGTACATTTTATTAGAAATAAAAATCTTTCGAAAATCTGAGAATTTTCTTCTCCGTTTTAATAACTAATCCATTTTAAAGGTTTGATATTTATAACGCCTTTATAATTATAAGAAGAAAATAAATAATTAAGATGAATAATTATATAACATGTAAGTATTGATTTTCGATCCTCAACATTAGTATAGTGTAACAGCGCTGAAAATACTGGTGTTCATATAAAACTTGGAATGATATCTATTTCTATGTCTACAAAATATATTCAGTACCGGATCTAGGGAGAATAGCAAAACGGAGCATTTACACCAGCCATTACGGAGGGGGAGGTGCAAAAATGTAAAAATATTTACACTTTCGGAAAGTTTTTCTAAGCGATTATGAAAATTGAGGAATGATAATTTATTTTTGAATTTCAACATTAAAAGAGCACTACAATATTTTTGAACCCGGTGCCAAATAGGTACTCAAGATCCGGTACTGTATGTATTATACATTACCTAATGTATGAACACTTATTCTTCTTATAATAAAATATAACCATAATTTGTACTTCATGATTTTTGGTACCTACGTGTATTTCGATTGTAACCTCCTCTTTTAGTCTTTATAAATATTTAGTTACTTTACAGTTATGTACCTATATCATTAATTATAATATATTAATATACATTTTTAACATAAAATGCTTATTGTTTGGGAAAATATTTTCAATATTTCAATACATATGAACAGTAATATGATGATCTTATATTTTCCAAATATCCTAACTAATTATCAACTTTCAATTTAAAATGGCTACTAATACTATTAATTTAAGAAAAATATTCTAATATTTTTATAGCGAATGATTAGCGTATAAAATGAATATATAGTTGTTTTAGCTGTATAAATAAATAGGTACATAATTTAAAAAAAAAACAGTAGCAATTTTTGGTACTAAATCTATTAATATTGAATACGACATTGGTAATAACTGTCAACTGAGTTTTATATAAATCTGTCATGTGTCCATTTTTACGCAACAAAAAATATTTTGTTTATCATTATTCAATTTATCAAACTGTATTAGATGATTGTAATATTTGTTATTATTTTATGATATACTTATTAATTATTTAGGTGGATTAAGTAATAAAGTATTGAAAATAAAGTAATAAATGTTATAAACCCCATTCCAAAATGTTCTACGTTAAATTGAATTCATTTTTAATCATAACTCAATTAATGGCACATTAAATTTTGTCATTATAACCATAAAATAATTTATTAATTTTATTCTTAAAAATTAAATTCAATATTAATATTTTTAGAACTAATTATAACTATAATAATATTAATAAAAAATTCAATGTACCTATAATTTCTATTTTACATATATACCTATATATATTATGCTATATATGCAGAGTTTTCTCTTTTTTTTTTTTAACGTTCAAGCTTACAAACTTCAAGAATAACCTCATATTAATCAATAACATAAAAAACCTATTTTGCGTTTAGCGAATTCAAAACTTTTAAGGGTACTTACAGTAGTTATTTAAGTTAGTTTTAAATTTACTGAAAAATAAAAAAAAATACACCAAGAGATTAATAAATTATTAAATTTAAGCCAAGGACTATTTAAATGCATATTTTGATACATCACATAGTTTTCAGACGCCAGTGTGAATGGCGAAGTATGAAAATCTCGAAAATTTTGTGATATAACAATACATACATATATGTGATATGACAAATATCATGGAAATATCTATTTTCATTGAAATTACGATTTTTAAAACAGAAATTTTATGTAATAAACCAATTACAAAATGAACAAAACTATGAATAACTACAATATTATAATACTTATTAGATAAGTATTATAAGTAATATAAATTTCATCAGTTTCTGACGTATCAAGTTTAAATATATTAACAAGAAATCAATTTCAACAGTGTAAAACGAAATATAACGTACTTTATAAAACATAATTAATGTAATATTGTTATGAATATACATATATTTATAAGATAATATTCACTTTAAATTGTTATTTTAATAACAAATCAATGTTTTCATAACATTTGTTGTGCCCTAAAACGTCAAAAACGTTCAAAATCCAAATAAATATGGGGTAGCATTTACATATGTAGGTATAATAGTACTCGTATTTACCATTATACCATATCGATGGAACTCCTTTTGAACAGGGTATATCCTTATCAAAAATATTAGTATTCACCTATAGCCCTTTCTTAATTTTAAACACCTAATAAACGGCATTATTGGTAAATCTCTCAAAGTTTTAGGTTTTATTAAACTTAACATAGAAAAGGTTTACTTTCTCTGTTTGCCTCCGTTCGCTCTAGTTTACTCTAGTTCGCTTGATATTAGAATATGATGACATTGTTTGCATACTTACTTAGCCAAACACCAATAAAGGATTGAGTGTTTATAGAATAAATGTCTGTCCTATGTCGCCTTTATGTTATGATTACTCTCTCGTATGGAGACACTGAGTATATGTTGAATATATCAACACTTTCTTATTGTCGTCATGATGATAATCTCCATTTTATTTCATTTATACTTAATGGCTCCTTTGATGCTCCTTGCCTTCTTTCAGACATCGATTTCAGTATTCCCTCTTACTTTTCCACAGCTATTACTCGTTTTCATACCTATCCCTTACTATCATTCTAGATCCTACGGATACAATTATCATTTATACCGAATGCTCCTGAATGCTCTGCTCCATAAATAATTTAGTAAATTAATTTTAACACTTATAATGACAGTTAAAATTGTATTTACTCACTGTTACTTGATCTTGGGTTATTATTTTATTTCGAAATCTACCATTTCGCGTCAATAAACTAATAAATATATAGAATATATTATAAATAAAATGCTTGTTAATACCAAATTTAAGCATTTTTAAAAAAATTCTAATTTAAAGTATTATATAGTATTTATAGTATTAATAGCATTTACGAAAGTTTATAAGATGGTATTATTTATTATATGAAATACACGAATATCGTATTTTAACGTGTACTGATAATGATTATAGTAAAACAGTTTTATAATACTAACCGGTAGTCCTGTCAATCCCATTTTACCGTCGATTCCCGGATTGCCTGGAGGTCCTGGTAGTAATTCTGGAATGTTGCCGGGCGCAAACAACGTGGTCAGGTTACAGCTGCATATGCCCGGCGGACCTCTCGGTCCAGATACTCCAGACTTGACCAGCTACACGGAAAAATCGTAAAAATATTAATATTATTTTATTTTTATTTTATCATAAATGAAAACACCGGTGCCATAACCAATTATGGCAATATTCATATTTTTCAAGAGAAAGGAGACCTTTCCTTATTGTTATTACTATTTATATATACTCGTAATTAGAAAATGTGATAATAGCGAGATCATATATTTAATAATTCAATAAATTTAATATGAAACAAGAGATACGCGTCAGAATATATGTTCATGGTAGTATCTCAATATAATTACCAAATTTGCCAGTATTGTAATTTTTGAACGGTGCAAAAACCATATACGTGCAAAACGTATCTGGTGATTGCACAGACATTAGAAAAATACATTTTGAATAATGTCACAACGTGCGACACAGTTTCTATGTTTTACAATAAACGAAGAATATATGAAAACCAAATCGATTTTAGGTGAATATATTTATCTATATTAAAGTAAAGAAACGTAATGAAATTGCGTGCAATACTTGTAATACATTATATTATTATATCGAACCGAATAAAATAATAAAACATCTGCATATCGGTTCGACGCCGGAATCGACGTGAGTCCGGATGTAATTGGTTCTATTAGACCCGGCAAATACGTAAATATAGCTGTTTAATATAATAAAATTTTCGGTGATATTCATAGGACATATCTGCTACGGGCACCGATATATGGAGAATATTTTTTTTAACTGAACACTCGTGTGGAATTTTTATTTTAAGTTTTTAATTTTAGACGTAACTGGTTGTCGCCCAACGTTGCTTTAATCACGATTCAATATTTTCGTGGAATTAATAATAATGCATATATATTTTATCATATTAGCGCGTACATCGTTATTATTGTTGTCGGTTATATCCAACCCTTTCAAATATCGCGGGTCACATTGCATATTAGACATTCGCCGCACGTGATCCTAAAGCGGATTAGTACATAACACTTTGTGGTTGCTCTAGCACGACTTTGGTCAACTTTGATAATAACGCCTTAAATATATATATATATATGTATACATACACACACATACACACACACACACACACACACACACACATATACAAGCTTATATATATATATATATATATATATATGGCTTCATGTATATATAGAATGAGAAACGGTTGTCGAAACTTTGCCAATTTAAATAAGACGCCACGACGAGAAGGGTAAACGGATCGCGTTGGTGGTTTTTGGTCAACGATGAATACGGTGGACAATATCTGCGACGTCTTCGCGGTCGCAGACAAAACGTTTTATTATATTATACGTTAGCCGTAAAAACGAGGTAATTAATGTCGAAGTTTTTTTGTTTTTTTTTTTAAACCAACTATGGAAAATGAAAATTTCGAAACAGAAACGTTGAAAATTTTATGACCGAAACGTATTGTATGCGTGCTCCGTTTACTGGTGTACACGGTACACGAACGTAACGAATGAGATAAACTAATTAAGAATAATGTTAATTTGCGTACTTGCCTCATTGACGAAATCGTATTTCGTTATTCGTAAGGCTGTTGGAGCAAAACATTTGGAAAATTGGCAATTCGTTACGCTTAATGTCAATACATTATACATTAATTAAACGTTAGTGTATAAGAGCTATAAGCCACTTGAAATTTTTAACAATTCCAAATGCTTTCTAAATTTACTCCCTATGTCTACTAGTTTGCTAGTGGAAACTGCACTTAAAGAGAAATATTATTTCAAGTAGGTACTTCCATTAGCCCGATTTAAACTTTATCATATAATGTTTATATTAATTAACATATTTACTAGGTTATGTAGGAAAAATATTTAACTTTCTGTAACTAATTATATATTCATTTAGTATATAGTATAGTATAGTATATATATAATAGAAAAAAAAAAATGTTTTTGTTTATTAAATAATATAAAATTTGTTTTGATTTTAAACTATATTAGATTTAAATATTATATATATGTATTTCCGACATAACCTAGTAAATCCAAACATGTATTCGAAACAGTAATCGGATATCGTGAAGTATGTAAACTAATCATCTGCTTATTATTGGTCTAATACCACAAAAAATATGGTGCTTTGACTATAAAATTATAAACAATATCACTATTATACCTAACTATATTCAACTATAAAATAGAAATTACCAATTTAATTTAATTCTACAATAGTATACGCGTATAAATATATTTTTATTTATTCATTTATTTATTAGCATCGCAATGGGTTAAGGGTGTTGTGTGTATGAGTACAGTATTTTGTAAATAAATGTATAGTTAACAATATTTAAACATTATAAAACTCGATATTACAGTGAAAATTTAAATTAGAATCACGAATTATTTAAATGTTTTTTTTAATATAATGCATATAATATACAACGTCCATATAATACATGTTGTATGGAATCAAAAAAAAAAATTAAATAAAATTATAAAAATAATAATTTATAATCTACAATTATTTATTAGCAGAGAAGAGGATGCAACACAAACGACTATTTGCAGTATAATTATTTATATTTGATAGTACCAACTCAAAGGGGAGCTTTGATTTCGTATTTATGTTTATTTATCAAAATATTCATGAAAATATAATATATTTTGAACATAATTTTTTTGTTTTTAATGCGTCTTTACGAGAAAAATTTTGTGCCGTGTATAATTTATTACAATTAGGAAATATATAGTTGGAGAAAATAATTTATAATAAACATTTTTTTTTTTTTTGAGAAAGCAATTAAAATAATAGATACTATTATATAATATTATTGTTCAATGTGTTATGTAGTATTATATTAATAGGTATTCCATTAAATATAGAGAAGCCTAAATAACAAAAATATATACAAAATTTCGAATGGGTCAACAAACACTGTCACATGATATTAAAATAGTATACGTGTAATGGTCGACTTTGAGACCCGATTGATGATTCTCCAACTGAAGGATAGAGGATTCCAACGAAACATAGTGGGACTAAAATTTAAAACATCAATTTTACATTGGCATATGTTATTTTATTAAACTGGGGAATTCAAAACCATTACCAATTGACAGCTACTCAATACATATATATATACATTTTGTATTCAATGTGATAAATCCATCAGTTTTGTCTCTGCACCAGTCGATAAAATGCAAAATAAAAACACGTGAAATGATTAAATAGACCAATGATAATCAATTCAGTTATAATTAATATAAAATCACGAATAGTATTCAATAGATACCAAAAATTATGATCGATACGTAATAATATTATACCCAGTGACGTAATTCAGGGAAGGAAAAAAGAAAAATTTAATAATCACATACACAGAAAAACCTTTTATTAAACCAATTATTTGGTAATATATAATGTAAATAATAATTTGGTTATTAAAATCATTTAATATTTAATTATTATTTTTAATATCCGGCGATTTGGTACTATTATAAATAAGGAAGTTGATAACTTTTATTTCGTTATTATTTGTATCTTTACCGATACATTCCTAGTTTTTTACATTTTAACTGTGTATTTTTCAATGCTTTATTTTATTTTAGATCACTTTTAGGGCATATTTTTGTATTGTTAGGCCGTAGGTAAATAGTAAAAACAGTTTTAGTGAAATTTTTCTGGATATTTTAGTCTAACTTCTTAGCTATGTTTTTAATATAAAATAATAATTTTTAGACATTTTTTGGAATTAGATGAAAATGAAAATTTTTTATTTTTATTCATAATTTGTGGACTCTTAAAATGTATACAGCTAGTACAATAATATATATTAAATATAGAAGAGGATATTTCTATACTTAATAAACGAGGCGTTGTGGTTTCGAAGAGACTATACGTTAACAAAATGTATTATGTAGTTTAGTGGTTGTGGTAGATAACGATGAAAAAATCGCTGATATCATAATATATAATATAGTATTATATTATTTATCAATAATATATTTATGTTATCATAATTCAAACTACTTACACCTAATTTCGGTAACATTAATTCTCTTCGCGGTCATTAAAAAATATAAGATATATTATCTTATATGTATTATCCATGAATAAAACCAATGACCATGTAAAGAAAGTCTCGTTTAAAAACTGTATTTTATTTAGAAGAGATCATAAAATGAGACAAAATATTTATTTATTTAAAAGTTTTTAAAATTATTTGGTCAATAATTTTATGAAACTTAAATTTGTTTTGGGGTTGCAATTATAAGGTCGCAAATATCAGACACGCGATTATATGAATATTCAAAATTCTATAATAATAGTTTTAAATTTTATATCAGTAACAAATCATTCCAACCGAACATCTATTCCATAAAACTTGGTTTATTTCCTTCGACCGATTTCACAGTATTTATGTATAGAGTAATTGAAAATATAACTGAAGTTTCTAAATATGTTTTAATCCGACTAAAACGTAATTGCAAATATTTTAGCAAAAAAAAAAACTCAATTTATGTAAATAAAAAATGAACTTAAAAACTCTTGAGATCTTATCAAGAACAAAGTGCCTTATGACTTTGACTAATAAATATTTATAATGAAATTTTTTCACTAAATTAATTAGAATAAAATGCAAATTGGTATTTCAATCTTTTATTTTATTTTTGTTTCAAAAATTATGATGGAAAATGATTATAGACGTACCCACATTAATATTATGCTGTAACGTTAATAGAATATACAAATTGAATGAATATGACAGTATATATTTTAATGATGTTAATAAAATTCATAAGTCGTGATTTGACAATTTATATTTTAACTTTAAATTCGATCATGATGAAATCTCAAAAATTAAACAAACTTTTTACCTCGAAATATTCTTTGCGCAAAACAAATTTGAACTTTTATATGCTTGTATGTTTAAGAATAATATTATTTTTCTGTACGAGTCGAGGAAATATGGTTAAAATAATTTATAATACTACATTTTTTGAACGAATTATTTGTGTTGTTTAAATTACTATATTATTATAACGTATATATTATTATTCAGTACAGTTTTAATGACCTGGCAATATTCCAGTCGTGTATCGGTGGCCTTGCCCTAGGATCTTAGAATGATCAATAAAATGGTATTAGTAATATAAAGATTTTTTTATTTATTTTATTATTTTTTTTTTTTTGGCACGGTATATTTTGTGATCCATTTTATAGAGATATAATTTTTTCAGTAGTTGAATTGGAAAATAGGGAGCATCTACCCCCTACAATAATTCTGCCTCTCACCACTTATATAATAATAATAAAATAAACAATAATATAAATCGGTTTAATGGTAATTTGTTAATAACATTTCACAAAACATTAAATTTCAGGAATAATAATTTAAGGAGGAATATTCGTACTGTAAGTTATAAGTTATAGGAAATGAGTTTAATGAATATTTATATGAAATAAAAATATATATACTTAAAAGAACAAAAAAGTGCTTTTCATATATTTCAATATTAGGTATTGAATAAAAAAATGTAAAAGCTTACGCTATTATAATAAAAAATATACTTTTTTTTTTAATGGTGTTTTCTTTTAGTAATTTAATAATAATAGTACTTTCATAAATTACATTATAACGTAATACAAAGTCCAACCAAATACCCATTATTCGCCAATGACTTAATTATTTTTTCAGAAGCAAACATATAAGTACAGTCCAATTTTTTCTACAAGAAACTATAAATAACATTTCTAAATGATCAAATGAAACCAATTTTATATTTTTCTCTAGCAAATCCCAAAGCATTTGTTTTACTAAAAATAAAAAATAAACTGAACCTAATTTTAAAATAAATGGACCAGAAATACCAAATAAAAATGTCATTAAAATTCTTAGCATAATATTTGATAAAAAAATGACATGAGTTCCACACATAAAAACCATTGAAAAATATAAAACACAAAGAATAGAAAATTATAAAAATATTAGCTCATACTACCTGGGGATCGGAAGCCAAATTACTTATACAATACTTAAAATATTAGACCCAGTACACAACACCAGCCTTCGATTAGCTGCGGGCGCCTTTAAATCTAGTCCGGTAGAAAGTATCTACGTAATTACCTAGAAACCACCACTTTGGATCAGGAGAATAGAAATTGCTCTCCTTTTTGCAGCAAAATATTCTAGAACTAATAACAAGTCATTAAGCCCTGACCATATAAAATCAATCGTCAATAAGCATATATCAATTGAATTTTTCAAATATTATTAAATACTCTGGAATTACAAGACCTCCATGGACCAACAAAACAAACATAAATACTGAACTAGCCACATTAAAAAAAAAAATTCAACAGCCCCATAAATTTACTTAAACCATTTTCGGGAATTGATAAGCAACTCACATGCACAGATGCATCTAAATATGACCAAGAAGTTGGTATTTCAATCGTTCCTAATAACCGTCCAATCACCTACAAACTATCTTACCCATATGTTGAATATACACGGCCTTAGCCATTATCACTGCTCTTAAACACATACAATTATTACATTCTTTCCGACTCCCTAAGCACCATACAGATCATTAAAAATACTTTCAACCATAATGATATTTCCACAAAATTAACAAATAAACTGCACAAATTAGAAACCTCCAACAAAAGTATAAAATTTATTTGCAGCTGCGGAATACATGGAAGTGAAGAACCACGCTAAAGAAGCAGCAGTGGCAATAGAGACCCCTAAACTAAATTCAAATACTTTCACTGGCCAAAAGACCAAAAGATAAAAATCCTCTCCTCTAATATTTGGCAAGAACGCTGGTGAAATCAAAAACGAACAAATTACGTGAAATCAAACAAAACACACTACAATGGCAATCCTTCGAAAAACCAAGAAAATATGAAATCATTATTAACCTAATTCCAATCGGACGCTACCTAATGGAAAACGGAGAATCCCCAAACTGTCGTATACGCGGCGTCGCTTTGACAGTCAAACATGACGTATTGACGGAGTGACTACAGTTTCGGCAACTCCGGGAAGCTTTTTTCCTTCATAAAAAAAAATACAATTTTAAAATAGTACTTTATTACTTTACTTATAACATTTTATCCGAATTTTATTTTTTAAAACATTAAACAATTCAACAGGTTTTTGATTTTTGCTTTTTTTTTTTTTTTGTTAAATTTGAACTTCCACGGGTCGTTTGATCAGTCACACACCCGTACTTGGGAAATAATTATTGGAGAGGGTTAAAATATGTTTTAAAAAGTTTAGAGAAGCCAAGTCCCCATACCCCAGTAATTAATTTGAGTAAAACTACTGATTTAAACTAACTACTTGTTATTCTACTAAATGCAATTCTGGTATAACCGATGTGGACTCATTTTACGAGATTATATTTTTATAGATTTCCAAACTTCACAGTATATTTAGACTAACAAATTACCGATCAAATCAATTCATCTATATAGTATACATACATTTTAATTATTTTACTTTATCTGGAATCATCCATATAAATTTATTAATTATTTTGTCGACCATTTTTAAAACATTATTTCGATTTTAAAATACGCGTAATACGTCACAGCTGATAAAATCTGGGTAAATTGTATTTTTTTTTCTCGTTTATAATATAGCACATTGACATTATTAGGTTAGATTGATGTATAGTCTATGGATAAAAAATAATACAGTATTATCTTTAATGGGAAACAAAAAATTGGATAAACCAACATTAAATTATATACCTAATGATACATTGTAAACCGTGGGAAATGAAAAAATCACCGACTACTATCATTCCTATGGTACATTTCTCGGAGATATTTTATAAAAAAATAATCTCCCCATCAAATAATTAGAAATTATATATTAATAGCTAAAATGTTTTAACGCATATTTCATTACTAATAAATTCTTAAAATTATATTAAAAAAAATATATATAAATAAATTAAATTTTTAAAAACGTAAAAAAAAAAACAATTTTATACGCTTAATAAAACGTATACAATGCAAAGATTTACAAATGTAATTATGATATTAACTAGGTAGTTAAAATTTAATTAATTGTTAAAAGTAAATTAATTAATGACTTTCCGAGTTATAGTTAAAAATTAAAACATAATATTTATAAGTTAATTGAAAAGTTTATTTGGTTTAATCCCTTAAAATGAAATCTTAAATTTGTTTATTCATAATAACATTTCTAAAAATCCAGAAAAATTGTAGACAAAACCTGATATTGTCTCTGTTGAATTTTTTTGCAATAAATATAATTGAAGTAAAACTTTCCTTTTAAATGTTTTCCCAATAAAACTTTAATTTTTGAAATAACAAAAAGTAACTAATATGTTATTCGCTTGTTCGCAGACTTTTTGAACTATTTAAATGGATATGTTAACAGTACACCAAATTAACTACTTAAATTAAAAAGTTAACAATAACAGAACTTTAACGTATTAATAAATATGGTAATGACCATACTTATTGCTTAGAGTGATTTCTGAATTCAACAATACTTATTAATTTTTTTTAATTAAAAATGATATCCAGCTGTGTCGATGCAATGGACGAATTAGTAAAACGTGTCTTTAAACTAATTATTTCTCTATGAAATTATCAAATGTCAAAATTATAAATTATAAATTATAATTTAACCGACGGGTAAATTTGATACAGATTTTAGATTATAATGTTCTATATTTTATAGGTTTATTAGAAAAAAAAAGTCGCAAACGTATATTTGAGACTGAACCATATTTTATTAAAAAAAAAAATTAAATTACGTTTTTATAATATAGCGCATTGATTAAGAAGTAGTTTCATGAACTTTCTTTTGATATTATTTATGGTAGCAAAATCTTTCTGAACTTTACTTTTTAACTTTACTTTAACAAGTTGTATTGTACATGGTTGATTGTTAATACTTCCATATAGTAGCATGTATATAATATATATATATATATTAAAAATTTACATGATATTTTATTTAAATTGATAATTTAATATAATATATATTACAATTTCCACTGTAAATTACAAGTATTGTATAAGATCGTGTTGAATATATGGTGAATTTTTTCATTTTGATAGAGAGAACAGAGTATACAGAGTATATTAAGTCTATAGAGAATAAATATACATAGAGTAAACCGCAATGACGGGATATTTGGTACAGATGACTACCAATAAGATACACACTGAGATTTTCATTAACCCAGATTTTTGATATAAATATACGATTATTACATTTTATTTTATACTTGATTTAGTTTAAATTGTTAATTTTTAAATATTAGATTATTAGATTTAATTTTTTTGGTCGTTGAACGTTCTGAAAAAATCCAAAAAAAAAAAAAAAACGATAATGGTAACGTCTGAGAAACGTGTATAATAGTATTAATACGATTGATTAAAAAAATCACATTATATAGATATGCAATTTGCAGGGCTTAAAAACGGTGACCGATTTTTCCCTAAAGCCGATTATAAACCCTTTTTTTGAGAACGGAAAACCGGTACCAGGTTTTTATTTTTAAATCTAATCAAAAGTGGTCATCGGTAACCGGTAACTGAAAATTATATTTTGGAGTTTTTAATTTACCGGTAATCGTTTTATGTCATTACCGGTAATGTAACGGAACCGATAACCCATGTTAATTGTAACAACAAAAAACCGCTAGTATAAAGTATTTTTATTTATAGCAAATTAATCTTTATTTTATAATACCTACCAATTATTGTATTATAATTTAACATTTAACTATTATTAGTAGGTTAGTAGGTACATAGCTATAAATATACATAATATATATATAAATATTAATATTTTATATATTTTATAAAAATAGTCGTCAATATTATTTATTGTTATTGTTTTCTACTTCTCGCAAATTGTTATTTTATGCTATTCTGTGTACTAAACGTGAAGTATGTAGATTAATCAGCTGATCGACTTATTGGCATTTGTTAAAAGCATGGACATATAATATAGGTTAGGTACGTACAAAGTATATATAAGTTAGTCCGTGGTTAAAATAAATATTTTCTAAATAATTTTAATAATCTAACAAATATTCCGGGATCGGAAAGCAGAGGCCAAAAATTTGGACGACGAATAATCATTAGGTAATATTATAAATATTTGTCAAAAGCCTATTTAAATTGTAATTAACTGTTTTAAAAAGTTAGAAGCGGCTTATAACCAGCTACTGGTTATGAGAAGTAGGATGCGGTTTTAAACCGAGAAGCGATTACCTAAAACTTAGATAGCGGTTTTTACCTAAGAAATGGTAACCACCTATTTTTTAAATATTAAACGAATCGTTTATCATTATATATGTATTTGAAAAACTGCTGGTTACCTATTCTCAACATTTTTAGGCTCCTAAAGTTACCGCTATTTTCCGAGGCGGTTTTAAACCATGGAAATTTACTTGTTTAAATCAAGTATTAAGATTATTTATAAAATTATTTTTTAAAAAAATGTAACCCGATTATTTTTGAAAACATATCACTATTTAAATTTATTAAAAACTATTTTTTTTTATTTAGTTCTTATTTATATATAGTTATTATTTGTTATGTTATCGTATTATTATATCCAAATAGTATATAGTGTTTTACGCGGGTTGAAGTTAGAGATTCAGGCTTAAAGAAAATAAAAATTAAACATACTATCAATAATTTATTTTAAATTTTGTAAGTATATTTAAACTTAAAGCTTATTTTATACAGTATAGTGGAAATCAATTTTTGATAATTTAATTAAAATATACGTCAATACATTTATGAATATACTGCATAATACAATATTTTTATTTAATTAAAATTAAATTCTTAGAAGTAAAAATAAGCCACTAATAAAATATTAATCCTCAATACACTTATGAAAAAAATATTTTTATTTAAACATTTAATTTTTCCATTTTGTTATTGTATAAAAGTAAAAACTAAATCTAATGCTATAATTAAATTAATTGGGTTTTATTATAAAATATTAAAAATTATTTCTGAAATAAGACTAACTCAGATTTAATGAATTTAGAGTTTTTTTTAAGAGAAGTTGATAATGTTTAGTATTTAGGATGAGCTCAAATAAAATTAATTTTGAACATTTTACTTAACTATTTTTTGGTAGTATTCTAGGTATCCACATAGATTTTACTGCATTCTTTCCTAAAAAAGTAAAGATTGGAAAAATCTTTTTCATTTTTTGAATAATATTTAGTTCAGTAAAGTACCTATAGATTTTTTAATTGTATGACATTTGAAGATTAACAATTTTAAGTAAATAATGTTTTGAATATTTTATAGGTCAACTTCTTTCTTAATTTCATCAGGAATTGTTTTGATTTATTAAGGATTGACTGATAATTTAGATAAATATATTCAACAATGTAACTTATTTTATATTTTATGTTTATATTATGTGTTCGCTTTTCAGTATAATGTTAAAGTTGTTTTCATAATATCTTGACGTGACTAAACAAAAATGTTGACCCATACAAATTTTCAAATGTTTACGAAAAAATGCAATGAGTAAATTGTCTTTATGAGACATTTCGTATAATATACCAAAAAGTATTTTCAATTAATTTGTCGCTATTTTTAAAGAAATGAATATACTACAGGTTTTATTTTTTTTGTCGACTAGTGCTTTTACATTTAATTACTCTTTTTCGTTTCAGTTTTAGTCATCAGTATATAATATGGACAGATTAAATTTGTACCACCGTTGTTTGAATTATTTAGAAACTTTCAACTTGAATGCGGTCTGACGTATTAGCGTTGCGCCGACACAAAGCAAGAACTATTAAGTTTATATATAAATGCACATAATTTGATTGACGTCCGAATGAACCGAGTTTATGCTGTTTTATAACAGCTATATCTATTTATATAATATATCTCTATAATAATGTCTTTTTTCCTACAAAGATCCAATATAAATTATGGATCCAAAAAGTTTTCCTGCAATTATAGCTTATCAACTGATAAGAGATAAACAACACGTGATGAGATAAGAGATTATTGGGAGAAATTGTTATCAAATGATAAGAGATTATTAGGAGAACTTGTTATCAAATGATAAGAGAATATGTAAGAAACACGTGATAAGATAGAACATACCAATCCAGACTACTATCCTCATATTCAGAATATTAGCTATAAGGCTCTGAAAACATTAGGTTTTATTAAACGTTTATCGTCGGATTTAAAATTTTCATCTTTTTTAAACGGACTTAATTGCTCTCTCAGTATAACAATTGTTACATATGGATTAAATTTATGGGACCCATACACTGCATTTTAACTTAAATGATTTTTGTTTCCTACTCCCTTAAAATTAAGCAGAAATCACGTGTTATTCCTCTGCCACTTTACTCTTAGTAGTTTATCCGACCAAAGCGTACTAGCCCAAATTGATTTCCTCAACAAATATGTTAATTTTTCTGTTGACATGACTAAATTGCTATCCTAGTAAACTTTTTGGTAGTTTTTCCAGATTATTTCCTATTTTTTACGTTACGCTTCATCACTCTAATTACGGCCATAATTACCCTATCAACCGGTCTATGCGTCTTGAAAATATAAACCCCTCTAACAAACAATGTTTTTCATATATGTTATGTTTAAAATATATCACTGTTATACATTTTTGCATATATAATGTTTTATTTCTTATAATTGTCTGTGTAAATGCCCGTAATGTATGTAAATAAATAAATGAATATAAATAAAAAATAAAAGATTTTTTTATCAATTTCTAAAACTGTATGCATGTTACTTACTTACTTACTAACTTTTAAACATTTTTCATTTATTTATTTATTTTTTGATAATAAATATTATTTGTGTATTTTAAATTTGTGATATGATATAATACATATTATGCATGGCTTATGAATTACGATATTATGTTATATGATACGTGTTATTTGTTAATTTAAGTATTAAATTGTATACACGGGCATAAGAGAGCTTTAGAACCAAATGTAGGATTTATGATATATAAAGTCCTATTTATTAAGTCGAAAACAAATATAATTTAAAAAATAAAATTGCCTAGCCAAAATGAACTGTTTACTCAATTCTGGCAGGGCACTTGAAGTGTTTAACTAAAATTATAAATATTTCACTCACTTCTTCGTCCGTGGCAAAGTCACCGGAAAACGGTGATCCCGGAGGTCCTGGAGGTCCTGGGGGTCCTCTGATCGACTCTCCCTGTTGTGATCGAAAAAAAAAATTAATTAAATCTTTGTCAGTAATTATCAGTTTGTTATCACTGTCGAACAACACAAACCGCTACACTAAGCTTCGTTGACGCATCTAATGATGAGCCACCGGATCGTTTTTGTGTTCGGAAGACCGATAAAATGCGAGAATAATTTAAAAAATATATCGAGGCAACACTCACCTTTAGACCGGGATCGCCTTTATCCCCTTTGATATTAGGTGCCTGATAGCCATGGTTTTCTGCAATATAAACAACATCAGATATTTAGGTTCGAATGGAATTAATAAGTAATACATACGAATATATTATTACGATTCGTATACGATTTCACGATATATTTTCACAAATCGTGTTTAATTTCATTTATTTATTTATTTATATTTTAAATTTTCTATATCAATCATTTAATTTATATTCGCATATTCTTTTCAAAAAAATGAAAATTGAAAATATAAAATATGACACGGAGAATACAACGTTTTTTTAATGATTTTTTTCCCTCGGGTTTCTTCCAAAAATAAATTATTTTTGAAAAAAACAAATAAACGAATACAAAGAATCCAACATAGGTATATAATATTTAAACCTTCGCTCAAAACAATTGTTTTTTTTTTTCAAATAATTATTTAATGATTATCAATGAATTATTAAATATTATAATATATAATATATATTTTAATATTTATTATTAGGATCCAGATGATAACTTATAAAAATGTTATTTAAAGTATGCATTTATGACCATCAAAAACACAAACAATGCCTTAAATCTATACACAAAAATGTCCTTAAAAATAACTATTTGATAATCTAGACATGAAAATAAACCATTAAAACTGTTGTAATTGTTATTATTTATTTTTTATTTAATAAACATACATATACAACTTAAATGATGAAATTTTAAAATAATTTTATTGAAATCAACCTCGTCATTCTTCTTTCAATTACTAATAGTTCAAAATTACCTTAAAATACATTATGAAATGTATTATTGAGATGCATATGTTATTGATAAATGTTCTCAACTAGGAATACATCTTTTACAACGTTTTAAAAATATGCAAAAACTATCAATATTTATTATTAATTTATATATTGATACAACTACGCACGGCAAGTGTCTGTAAATCTAAATATATACACTTTGCATTTATCATAATTTAGAATAAATATTTATAAACCTTGTATTTATTTAGCTTTTTGTTTATTCTATTAGACAGCCAATATAAGTCCGTTGGGAATCAAATTATATAAGATAATTAGTTAAATAATATATTTTATACTATTATAATATACTCGTATACATTTATTTTATATATTATTAATGAGCATATGGCAATTTAATTAATAGCAATTTATACATAGAAATATTAAAATAAACATATAAAAATTATTTTAGAGTTATTATATTCTCAAATTTCATAATATAGATGAATTTTTATTATCAATAATTTTGTATATTTAACCTATATTATTATGATATTGTATAGTGAATTTATTTTATTAAATTATATCACGTTAATTAGGTATCACAGTGAAAAATAGATTTTTTAGAAATGCATGCATGTGATTTTAATAAGATGGACAATAAATTGGAAAATAAATTTTAGATTTAAGAATTTTAAAGTAAAAATTGTGTAGTATGAAGTATTAGTGAGATTTCGAAGCCTATATTTGAACATTTATTTATGATTGATTTTTTTAATTTCAATTATTGGAATAAATATTGGAATACGAAAGAATCACTTATATACTTCCTTCTTATAGTAGAAAGTCCAGTTATTAAAAAAAGTAAATTGTCGGAAAAATTATATTTCTTCGACTCTGAATCAATTTTATTTTAACTTTTTCATTCTTAACATCATATTTTAATATTTTTTGTATAATTCAATGAATAATTTAAGTAGATATATTTTTAGTACTACATTTTTTAAGTGGGATCTAATAAACATTTATAATAGTTTCATTGATTAGTTATTCGTGGAGATAAATCTATAGTCTGAAACTTTAAAACGTTCCCTCTAAACAATTTGTTATTTTGCGTTAGAACATATTCATTTTAACTTTTTGATACAATTAAGTAGACACAGTAATCGTCATTATATAAAAGATTTTTGATGCACAACAATATAGATTTACAACATCATAGTGCTAAAAATTACATAGTACAAATTATATTTGCACTAAAATCATTTAGTAGGTAGCTTATATTATATTATTAGCATATTGAAAGTGCATTTTTTACAGATTATATTTAACTGTAGTGGTCTCTTAATTATTAAACATTCAACGCTCGATATTTTGGAACGCAATATTTTGCTATTGTTTTAATATATTAAAGATACATAAAGGCAATATCGTTCCATGTTTGTTTTTAATTACACTTCACTGTGATATATACTGATAATATATCGTTTCATACGAATTGTGCATGTTTAATTTTGAGCGTTTGATCGTGAACTATAATACAAATTTTCCCAATACATATCCGTTGTGTTGTCTTACACGCTCCATTTATTAACATTATTTATGTTTATATATATACGTGTTTTTATATACTACTATGCTGGTATGAATTACTATGAAGCGATTTTTAAACGTTGATGCACGTGTAAGGAAATCCGAAAGTTTCCTCGGCCGTGAGCAATTAATTGAAAAACGTAATACACTTTACATGTTTAATCTATCAGATAATTGATTAATTGAATTTTGAAAAAAAAAAAATATATATAATAAAAGAATTCTAAATGTTAATTTTTTTTTTTTTTCTTTAATTATTGTAAATATGACGTAATAAAAATGATCAAACTGCTCAATGTCAATAATTGCTGTTTTCGTTTTACTGGGCGTATAATGTTATACTTAATATTATGCTAAATGTTAATTGTTAATGTAAGAATCTCGATATACGGCTGTTATAGTCGAACTTTATGCAACGGTCAAATAGTTTTCCAACACGTTGAACAATATTGTGTATATAAAGTTTTGCGCTGTGAGCTTAATGTGTAAATGCTTTGGACGTGCTTTGTGGTGTTCAAACAGAGCGAATCGGGTATGGCATATAATATTCTTATATATGCAGTGAACAAAGAAACGTAAACGGTGGAAATGGCCAGGGTGTCTCGATCATAAACCATTTCACAAATATATATATATATATATAAACTAGCAACAACATGGATGATTATATAATCTAACTGCACGAGGGAAAAAATAAATCCCCTTGAGCATACGTATGTATGGAAATGCCTGAAGAAATGTGACAGTATCGAGAACAAATCAAGACCGGAATAAAAATAGGATATTCACAATGAACAACTAAAAGGCACACAAACACGATATCGTATTTCGGTGTAACTGCGATGCTTTATTAAGATTGCGTTTGTACATCGTAATATTATAATATATTCGCATTGTTGCCATTCATAACGATAATTTTAAATTCAGATATAATATAACAATAAAACCCTTTAGACTACACGCGAAGGCGTGCCTATAAACTACCTAAAGAATAAAACAAAATACATCTTTGACCCCCACAACTTGAATGTTTAGTATAGGCTTTTAGGTCAAAGTATTCAAATACATACCTATCCGCCGGTACCGTCTATTGCACCATTTGTTGTTCAAATTGGTACCAAAGTCTTGCCCAATTTATATGGAACTATATACGTGTCTAAAGAAAAATTTTATAATTTTTCGTCATAGTAAAACAAAAATGGTTGTTTGAAAGGGCCAACTTTACAGTCGCCCCCCAACTCACACTTCATCATATACCATTCAATGTGGTATCATTTTTTTCAAGTATTGTGCAGTTTGCACGCGTACTTATAAAGAAGAAAATTTAAATTCCCATAAATTGGACCCGTAATAATCAATATTGAAACTGTTTTCCTTAGACATAACATATAATATTGCAACATATTATACTTTGAATTTTCAATTTGATAAAGTCTATAACATCAAGGAATTAGAAATTGGGGTACTTCTTTTTCATATTTTAAAACATAAATTGTAAAAAAAAAAATGGAAAGATATTTATCTTTATTTGTTTATTAAAAAAAAAAATATAAAGAACAATTTTTATGAAATGAGTTAAGGTAATAATTTTGTTTGTATTTCAGGGGGAGCAAAGAATCTATTACTTTTACAATGATGTTAAGGGGATTGGATGCAACGATTATCTGTCTCTCTCTATTACACATGTAACATAGCAATTTAGACCATATTATTTTCAACATACTGATTTAACTAGTAATGCCATAAGGATTCCAAAATTGATTTGAATACGTCGTTAAATCTACTATAGATTGACTCTACCACATTTTTATTTTATCTTCACCTAAAATCGAGTTAATATATTTATCGAATATTTAAAAATTGATGTTTTAAATTTTGCGATAATCAAGGAAAGAAAATTAAAAAGTGGGAAAGTCGTTCTAAAGTTAATATTACGAGGAATTCATATAAGTTTCAGAATCGTTATTGTGTTACTATATGTCAATCCGTATTTCGAAAATTGGATATTATAAAATATATTATTTAAAATACAGTAGCCGTAATTATTGACATGTGCCTTTAAGTATAAGTGTAAACCATCATTATTATGCAAAACGTATTTATTATTTACATACGCAAATGACCAATACTATTTACACGAACATACTATACGTAACGCGAATAAATCGAAAAAATCACCTATACTCAACCTATTCATAAATTAACCCTTCCAATCCTCTTAATTATTTATTTTCTGGAAACAAAATTTTATGTAGTAAGATGTTCTGAGTAAAGTTTTTTATTAGTAGCACATTTGTCTAGATGATATACTTTCAACAGGTCATGTTTTGATTTATCCATGTAGTTCTTACAAATATAAAGGACAACTGAGTTTTAAAATCGATAATATTAATAAATAGCAAAATAACAAATATAGCTGCTATCTAAAATCATTCATTATAATATCTTATTATGATAACGTCCAAACATTTTAAAATTTAATTTTAAATATTATTTTCATAGAAGGAAATGATTTAACATTGCTTTTAAATTTAGTATTTATATATAAGTATTTTACAATATAAACATTTAATATATTATAACGCATTATAATTGCCGCGTTTTAGAAATAAATTTTGTTGTTAACTGTTCATTATCTTTAAATAAAAGCTCTCTAATTATTTTAAATTAAATTAAATATATTTTTTACGACTAACAAATAATATACAAATATAATATTAAAATTTTAACTAATTTGTGTTAATTGTTTTCATTAACTTGATCATAGTCGTAATATTATTTCATATTATTTATATATTATTAATTATTATTTACTTATTATTCGTATTATTGATATAATAAAATTATTGAATTATAGAACTCGATATATAAGAAATATTTTATATTTTTACGATTTTCTTATCATTCTAACATCTAAAAACAAATAAACCTATATTATAATTTATATATATAAATAAATAATTGATAACTATAGATTAAAATATAAATTAATTAATTAATTATGTAATTAAATATAAAATCATAAAAAATCAAGATGATTTTCGGTATTATCATGATTGATATTTTTTAGTTTTAATACTAATAGAAATAAATTATTATTGATTGTTGATGTATGATGATAATATATATATAACAATAAAATACAATTACGAATCAATCAATTTAATTAAAATTTTTAGTCGATATAATTTTACAGCTGAAACACTAATATTTTATGGTTCTTCAACAAAGAAATAATAATTATATTAAAGTTAAGTGTTAAAAATGTATAGGTTTTTATTTTATTGAAACCACCTTAACAATATATGTTAAACGCAGTTAAATATATATCAAAATCGTGAACATAAATTTGTTGTTACATTGATGTTTAAGATTTTAACGTAGGTAACGATAAATTAATTAATTTGAAAAAGACAATGTGAAGTCTTTGAATTTGTTTCTATTTACGCAATTTAAAACTATTGGAAAAATTAAAAATCTACATCTTTAATGCACCATATTATGTTTTTAATTTCACAAGAAAATAAAAATTAAAAATACTCTGTAAAACCAATTGCAATAAACGCTTTATAATTCTCTAAGTATGACCTCTAAAGATGATAAAATAATATATTTTTTTTTAAAACACAAAATGAAAGAGTAAATTTCATACTAAGAATAATATGGCTCTCTAAACACTACCTACTAGTTAATTATCTTGAAAATTGAATAGTATATTTTTAATTGTATTTGCTTACATGGATTTTCATCTGGAAATTAAAAATATTAACGGAATATATGTCCTTTGATGTATTTTTTGTATTAATAACATAAAAATGTATTACATTTTCTTTTACAATTATATCTGAAAAAATGTAAATTAAAATATAATTATTGTTATAGTGCATATATTTTTATCTTGTAAAAATAAGGTTTGATTTCCCTGTGGAGGGGGCTAAAAATACCTCCACGGTTTCCTCATGCCTGTCGTAGAAGTCGACTAATTGAGGTTGCGTCAGGTCGACAGCCGGCATAAAACTTGTCAAAAAGTATGAGAAGTCTTAATAA
>JAIPRL010001380.1:0-85076 GCA_025469235.1 Pemphigus obesinymphae | reverse complement strand
TTGCAATTTGCTACCGGAAACAGGGTATAAGTGTAAAGATCGGAGCACTCCTTCTGGTATTAAATTTGTTAACAGAGAAAAAAAAAAAAAAAAAAAAAAAAATAAACATCATTGTAAAACCACTAGCTCCCTCGCTACGCTCAGAATCTAAAACTTAAAACGGTTTTTTGAAAATGTTGGATAATATAGCGCAAAACTAACGATTATTTGAATCATACATTATTTAATATGGGTTTTCGACATCATTTTAGCGGTTAATATAAACAATAAATTATTATTCCATCATCAACAATTTTAACAAGTTAACCGCCATGAGACCCTAATTTAGGTTTAATACTTACTCCTATATCAATTCTGCTACGTACTTTTTGTCATAGTTTAATATATTTATAACTTACAATAACAAAAAATTTTTCAAATGATTTGAAATGTTATACATACTATTAAAGTGACTAACAGATAGAGTTAATAATATTTTTTAATTGATTTTAATTGGAGTGAGACTCTAAAATAGATCACAAGAAGTTATCCTATCAAACTTATTGCTTTTTCTATTATTGTGATATTCATATTTGAATCTTAATGGTAAAAGTTACCCTGAATTAGATTCAATATTGAACTTAACAATTTTATATATAAATAGATACTAAAATAACCCTACTAAACATAATAAGAATTTCGTTAATTTCATTTAAATTCATGTTTCACCAAATAAAAATAGATCATAAAAGTTAATATGTACCTACCTAATTACGATTGCAAAATATTCAATTTTGGTTAGCTAATAGATAACAAAATAAATGGATGAACTGATTATTGACACAACACATATTAAAATGATAAAATTTGTTTTATATATTATTGTTAAAATCTATAATTCATGTATATGCAATTCATAATAATTGAGAATATACGTAAAACATTTGTAAATAGAAAATAATTCATATCAAAAAAAGTAAATAGGTACCTTATTTCATTGCATACCAAAATAAAATGACAACTTTGAATTATTTGAATCAAATGAAAACTATCAATAAATAAGTCCCATTTCTGTACATTAAATTTCAAAGACATCAATATTGTAAAATGCAATTATGGGTCTCATTGCATATTTTTGTTGAAACCCAATTTTGGATCTCATTGTAAAATAAAGTAACTATGTCGAGACCGCTGAAACCTTTAACAATTTGTTTAATCTATTTTACTGATGTATAGAAACTTAAACTAACAAAACGAATTAAATATGTCAATATTTTTATTGGAAACCGTAAGACAGACGTTAAAAAAAACCGGTCAGTAGTGGGTGGAAGCACTTCGCTCGTCGGGTGTCAGTATGGGTGGACGCACTTCGCTACTGGGCAGGATACTCTTGGTGGATGTATTGAATTTGAAAGCAATGATAAATCATTGCATTCAATAAAACGATTTTGAGCGTAGCTTCGGTGAAGTATACATAACTCTTAATATTAATTATATACCTACTCAGTACCTACCTATGTTTAACATTACATTGAAGATAAAATGTAGAAATAAATATGATTTAGTGTGACCTTACGCAGTTATGCATATTTTAAAATGTAATATAATATATTTATAATAGTTTAGTTTCATGTAGGTACAGTTATTACTACATAATATAATACAGTATATTTTATTGAATGTTCAGTTTATGACATATAATATTGTAAACGAACAAAATATTATGTAAATTTAGTTAAATTAATGCACGACAAACGTTATACTAAATTTTTCCAGGTCTTAAAATCTTATTTTACCAACTATTTGGACTTAAATACCTCAAAATTAATATTTTTGTCAAAAAAATTAAAATGACTATAAAAAAAAATTGTGGCTGCGGATTTAGTTAGAGTAACGAGTAACTTAAAACCGAAAATTACACCTTTTAGGACTTAGAAACCTCGAAAACTAAAATGTCTATAAATAGCCCAAAATTGCAAAAAAAATTAAAAAAACTTAATCAACGTAAATATTTTACTAAATTAAATATTCGACGTAAATTTAAGATTTTCAAGTGATTATTTTCGAAATTACGAAGAAATTAAAATTCCTGATTTGACGAAACCGTGTATTTGCCGCTTTTACCTCATTTTTTCTTAGTTTTTCCTTACGCATTAAAAAACTATTGAGAAAATTGAAAAATGACCTCTTTAAAATACCAACTAAATGCAATTTGCTACCGGAAACCAGGTAACCTTGTAAAGATCGGAGCACTCCTTCTGGTAGAAAAAGTATTTACAGAAAAAAAATAATATAAAATAAAATAAACATTATTATACGCTCTATCTATCTAGAATCTAAAAACATACTTTTTGAGCGTGCTAGATTTTTCATTTTTTATCGTCCTAGAAATAATGGATATAACATTATAAGGTGTTCAAAATTCTAAACATATGTTTAGAAACCTAAAACTTAAATTCAAAATATTTTTTAATTTTTGTAGATTTAAAAATTAAATGTTCGATTATATAAGAATAGTTATATAAGGTATTATCCACAAAAATTAAAATAAATTATTAACCAAACATTTCGAAAACACAATTTTGATCAACCAAATATGTAATAAAAAATCTGTACTATTGTACATATACAGACTTTGTATTTTGATTTATTTAATATATATTTCAACTTGTAATTCGTTATAGAATACTATTGTATTTTAAATGCATATTAAAAATGTTTAAATCTTAATAATCTTTCAATATTATAATAAGAAGTTTAATTATTTTCGGGAGCAACTGCTTAAAATTTAGATGCAATACTAATGTGTTTTGATTTAAGTTTCGTATATTCTTATATTGTATACTAAAATAGATAGAAAACATTTGAATAATATTGGTATTATCCTAGGGCTTTGGCTTTTGAATGCACAGATTGAGCATTCGTCACTTTTTTAAAATTTTAAATTTTAGTTTGAATATATTTCTGAAAATTTCTTCGGGTGTGCAAGCTTTACTTAGCACTATAGATTTTAATTTAGAGAAAATTTTGAATTAATTTTTGTCGTATTTACCAAAAAATTAAACGAACATTTATACTAAATGGTAATAATAAGATCAATATTTTATGTTTGCCTTGTTTCAAGAGAATTCGAATAAAAATAATACAGTAATATAAATCTATGAAAAATATATATCGGAGATGATAAATCTGTTATTTACCAATATTATTGTCGTCTTCCCACGCATGAACACTGTTCACCCAAAACCGTGAATTCTCAAATATACTGTGTTCGCTTTAAGACACGCACTATTTGAACGATTTTCGTGATGTGTATTTCAAATAAACGATAAAATATCTGGATTAAAATATTATTACAACAAAATCACCCTATATATATAACGGGCATTCGTAAGTCGTGAGGGATTAATTGTCAACAATTTGGGAATATCGCTGATGTTTATTGGTAGATGTCCAAATTTTCACCGTATACAATAATAATCATGATTATCACTCTCAAGAAACCGTTGTACAATTTTTTTCAATTTCTTATAATATTACATTGTTATTCGATAATTTCGTTTTGGACTGCGAGATTTCCTATAATATACTATTAATACTCTTTAAATGAAATTGAATTCGGTCCGGTTTAGCTCAATTCAATTGTTCAACTAACATTAAATCTAGGTCAATAAATAATCCTTTTAATTTCTATATCTGTTGAGATGCAACATTACTATATATACGTATAATAATATATATAGTCATTAGTCATTGATAAAAAAAATAAAATAAAACGGTTTGCAATTTGCACAAAAGATTCGTATATTATTGATGCCATATAACTTATAAGTGTCAATCAATTTCCAATATAATTTTATGATTACTACAGTAGGTATTTTTTTATTATTAGAAAACAAACAGAAGTCATTATAATATAGAAAAAAATTGATTAAAATTTATTCAAATGACCTTTTGTAAGATTATTTTTATTGACTGCTAAAATAAATATAGAATACGTTATGTCAAAAATACGAATTATATAGAATATATATTTAAAAAAAAAAAATAATGCAAAATGTATACAATTTTTTTATGACATTAAATCTTACCGAATAATATAATTTTTTTGTTGTATATGGTTTCCTTAATATATTCTGTTGTGAGTTTTTTCTTCCACAAAATTAAATTTAGTATAATATTTAAATACCAATATTTAGCGTGTTCAGCATTTTAGATCGTTGGGGGAGGCGCTATATAAATACAGCTGGTACCGTAATTTATACGTGTAGGACAGAAATTGCTATAATATAATAATATTTTACAGATCAACATTTTTTTCCACTCATATATTCTACAGTATGTATTTACGGTTAATATTGTTTTGCACGGCATTATACAATAGTCCACTATTGCATAATATATTTTATCACAGAGTATGTAATTTTACTGCTAATAAAAGTACTTTGATCGTATTTTATTTTGGTAGACAAACTATTATTGAGATATATATTTATATTATTTTTAAATATTCATTTAGAAGGATCTTGAGTCATTAATAGAAGAGGTTTTTTCATTTTGATCGACAATCAATGATGATAGGCTAAAAGGATAAATGATGAAAGGAGAGTAGTTATGACACAAGCGACATGAATAATACTCTGTTTACATAATTCAAACATACACTCTAAAATATATAATAAAAATACTTAAATAAAATAAAACATATATATATATAAAAAAAAAAAAAAAAAAAAATGAAATTTAACCTTAAACTGGACGGAATACCGTATGAAGTTATATGGGGTAGGTGGTTGATGTAGTGCTATTTACACATGCCACTCCACGGGGTGGTTGTTTAAACGTCATTTTGGTTTATGTAAATATTTTATACAATAATTTATTATTTGGTTTATTCATATATATATATTTACTCATATATACAATATTAATTATATTTACACAATATCTTTATTGGTTAATACGTCGTCCGTTTAAAAAATATCCACTCATAAAAATCGAAATTTCTATTGCATACGTACGTGTATATCTTTCAATAGTTTATACCATAATATAATGAAATGTATTTCATTTACGTAGGATGAGTGCGTAGTTTTATTTAGAATTCGATATCTACGAAATAACACTTTATTCAAATATTGCGGTTTTCAGAAAATAACGAGTGGAAAAGATTTTTTTTTAAACTTTCAATGCAAATCAATTATTTGGAATTCGATTTTTTTCGACAACGATTTATGGCATGATTATAACTTCTTGGCATAATAGGTAATATCCATATATATTTTAGGGTTAGTTAATTTTAGTTTTACTAAAAAAATTATTCAGTTGAGGTGTTTTCCCCCCATAAAGTTATTAAATACACATCATTAATCAATTTTTCGTTTTCAGTTATAAAATCTTGATACATAATATTAATTAAAGAAAAAAAACAAAATAATATTTATTTAAAACATAATATATATATATTTTAAAATATTTTTAACTAAATTTTACTTTTACATTAAGATGGGGTGTTTAGATACCCATGACGATTTCTCAATGAAATATGCTACTATAGTGGTCGTTGCTTTTTATAAGAATTCCTATGATATATTAGTATATATTAGTTATATTTTAAATATTATACGTTATTTGACGTAACAAAAAATCGTTTATCAGATTTATCGAAAACGATATACATACATCCTAAGTTTATATCTAAAAAAACACGTTAACTCTATATACGACGACGACAATCACGGTCTTCTATTTTTCTCTCTAAATTATTATATTTGATAACTTTATATGTGCTTACATTTTATAACCGTCCAAGGTTTTGGTTGTCAATGGGATTTTTTTATATTTTCATCCTTATAGATTATATTATGACGAAAGATCTATAATATAATAGGACGTTACGACGCTATTCTGTAAATTCGCTTTCCCAGAGTCTGCTTTATAACAAAACGGAGTTCTAATATACAAACAATCGAGTGCCAGTGGGGTCCTATTGTCCTATCTCTACGACTCTCGTTTTTCACTTTTTTCCACTTTTTTTCTCTTTTTTTTGATATGATGAAAACTTTTCCTTTGTTGTTGTTGATGTTATAAACAACTACATAAAAGTTATAAAAAAAATATATAGATGTATAATAATAATGAAGGTTGTATAGAACATGCGGCTATGTGTGCGATAAGAGATCAAAATTTGAGTTCGTTTTCATACTACGTTTAAAAATTATTAAACATATAAAATATTTTAATAAGGGTTTTTTATTTATTTTTAAAAGTTTTTACCTATTGTAATATAATATGAGGATGCATACAAGATAAAATAATTTGTTTAAATCAAAAACCATAATAGTATTTTAATATTGGAAATTTGTACTATAATTTGTACCATATATATATTATAACATAACACAATTGGGGTGCACAAATTAGTTGTAGATTCAATTAATTACTAATTGACCGACAAAATGGTTTTATTTTATCATTTTTGTTCAAATAACTCCCATTTTTATTCATCGTGTTTAAATGTAATTGGATAATATATTTTTTTAATCAATTTATATAAGGTTATGGGTTTTTTTTTTTGATACTGCAGTATATAATATACGATTGGATGATAATATGACATCATATATACACTAAATTCCTGTGTTCGTCTATTTGTAATAAACAAAATAGCAAAATCACGTTATATCAAATTAAACTGCCTTTTTGATAAAATTTAGAGTTTAAAACACCTGTAACATCTTATAGCTATTTTGTAAAATATCATCTTATAAAGCAGTTATGACTATAATTAATAAAATCAAAGACTGAAAACGTTGGAATTTCTTTGTCAAACAATATTTCACACAAAGAAGCTACTACAAGTTCCGCTCGAATATTTTATCCTCTTTAAATAATATAGCATAAATGATATTGTCTCAACAAATTTATTCTCTAAATATTTATCATCTATTTATTCTTCCCCTTAATATGATATTTCATACACCCATTCAACTTTCCCATTCCCCACTTTAATCTCCCATCCCAAATTCTAGACTGTTAACGATGATTCACTGCATATCAAGCTATTCTTCATTACATCATTTCTATCGGTTTAGATGATATTCAATGCAATTACTTATTAAAATTAAAAGATGCTCTTGCTCGGCCACTCTTACTCCTTTTTAAAAAATATCAAGATTCTAGAAATTTACCTTTTGTGTTATAATTTGGTTCTTACAATCTTTCTTCGCCTTTCCAAACTCTTCGAAATAATTTTTCTTAATTCCATTTGTCCTATTCTCAATCACATTATTCGTGATAAACAACATATATATTATATATATCTATATTGTTATTATATATATATATATTAGATATATTATCCTTAATAGGATACTACATAACCAATTTTTAAGGGTTTTCGAATTGGCAATTATTATGAAATTTTAAGAAAAATTAAAATCAAACCATTTAATTACATGTTAAAAAAACATATTTTTGCACTTCCAATAGTATACACTTCATAATTATTGTAGGTTAAGGACTTTGGTACTAATAGAAAGATAAAAACATGAACTATTATCGTACACAAGTTATTTGCGATTAATTAATTATACCATGTAAAATAAACTTTTAAAAATAAGATATTTTTTTATGTTTTTCATAAGTTTATAGAACATGGTAGAATTATTTAATCACAAAAAGCTGGCATTTGATAATATAGTCGTATTAATGTCTCACCTTTATTTTGATACTAAAATCATGAATCTACGACAATTATACAATATGTACTATTGGAAGTGCGTGAGAGTGTTTTACGTCATGTTTTAAACATGTGTAGCGTCCTCTTAATGTCTTATATCCATCATGGCAAGCTATTAATATTTACAATGATATGCATAAATCCTCTACATAAATCCCAAGGATTTCCGATTGTGTCTTCCTTCAAGCTGACATTCAACGTTTGGAGTGAGTCTCTTGGATTTTCCTTCAATATTTCTAAATGTTCTGTCGTTGATTTTATCTCATCCCCAACCCATTAAATTAATTTACTATTTTATTTATAATTTCCCTACTGGTGACTCTATACATGACTTGAGTTTTATACTTACCCATAACTTATCTCCTAATAATAATATCGATAGGATTTGTTGCATAATTGTCAAGCTTTTGTGGTTTGTTTATCGGACCTCGATGGAATTATAATGTTAATTATTAACATCTACACTCAAAATTCTGTATTATTTACTTGTCACTTGAACGGCCAATCGCGGAATAAAGTAATGACCTTTTGGGCACTTTATGTTCTTGTGTTCATACCGCATAGTGGTCCAAAAACCCTAACAGGTAGTCAAAAGTCAAAAAATATTTTTTTTTTCTGAAATTACTTTTGACAGTTGATATCATTGTTCTAATAGTTAGGGACCTCAAAAAATAATTAGAAGTACACAAATATTCCTACAAGGTCGTGGCTCACTCTAATAGTGAACGTCACGAACGCAACATTTCGCACACTCCAAATTCAAATAATTTATTAACTAAAAACTAAGAACAAATATATATTTATTGATATTTATTTATTATTTAATTTATTTAATTGTTATACATTTTATTAAGAACGAGGGGAATTTTATTTTTTTTAAAGTATAAAAGTAGTTTATATTAAAATATTCACTGCTTCTAATTGCAACTTTAGTTTTGGTATGAATTTTTCTTTCGCAAACATGTATTTTGTAGGTATATGTTTATGTAATATAAAATTATTACAAAAATTATAAATTTAACATGCTCTAATAATATTGTCAATGTTTATTCATTTTAAATAATTTCTTTCTTTAAATTAAAAAAAAATAAGATCATTGATATGACTATATATCATCAAATTTTAATCGTTTTATTGATACTTGTAAAAAACACCGCATTCAAAAATATTTGTTTATTAATATTATATTAATGTCCCTACTATTCTACAAATTAAGTTTTATCTGTGTTTCCCTAATGTACATAGTGTATTTTTTTATTTTTTCAATTTTGAATATATTTAAAAATATATCAATATACAATAATAGTAGGTAATAATATTATTTATACTTTTGTAATCTGGGCTAGTTCCGTTAAATATGTATATAATATATATATATATATATGAATATATAATAAAATACAATAAAATAATACGTGTTTGGAATCTGAACTTGACATGATTTTTTTATACTGTACGTTTGATAGTGAATACGGAAATGATAAAAATAACAAAAAAATAAACTTATTGCATATACATTTATCTAATCTCTATTCGTATACACATGTTATAATATGATCAAATTGACTGTGACAGTATATCCATGTGGTAACTACAAAAGAAAAATGTCTACGTATATTTCGAAATTCGAAAAAAAGGATTTATTTCTAATAATGTCTACGAGCATATCGATGTTGACATTGTTGACAATATCCTGAGTATTAAATAAAATATGTGTCTGTACACACATAATCGTATTAACAAATCCAAGACCAGGAATATATGACAAAATTATGTACATTTATTAAATTGTAACATTTGATGCATCACTATATTACACAAAATAATCATAATTACAAAACGTAAAACGATCATTATTTAGAACAATCATTATCTAATTAAGAAATTAACACCAATTTCTTAAAAGTTTTAGTAATATTACGATGACATTTTTACCAATATGTTTAATTATATATAAACGTTCAAATTTTAAAATTAAAAAATGTATTAAGACATTATTTTAATTAAATTAATATAATAAATTTAAGCTTAAAATTAGGGCTTTTAAAAATACATACTAAAAATATTGTACCACATAATATATTCGCATATATATCGAATATCAATAAGAATATTGTGTACTTAAAAGTTATTCAAAATGTGTTTGGATAATTATTCGTATTATCATATATTTTAAGTAATATTTTCAAAACTATTCAATATTTAATCTTTTTATTAGACAAATCCAAAGAAGAAATGGAATTATTAATTATTTGGCAAAATGGATTTAAGTCGACTTTATAAATTTTATAATACACGGAGCAATGATGTAAAAGTTTCATAATTCACAAACAAGCTTAAATTTAAGCTTAAATATATAGATATTTTTTATTCAATATTTATATATTTTTGATTTTAATAACTTTGAATTCGATAAAACATGGTGTGCATTTTTGATTACTTACCGCAATAGATATCTCAACAAAAAGTTAATTTATAAATTTAAAATATACCAAATTTTTTGTTTATTGACTATTATGATTGTTTTATTCAAAAAAATAACGGCTACAAAATGAAAGTTTAGATTAAGGTACAATCAATAAAAGTGGTACAAAAGGAAGATATCATATCATACCCATTTTTCAAATAACAAACATAAAATTAAAAAGGTTGAAATGTAGATAGACATTATAGATTTTGATTGTAGAGAGGAATATATCAGTTTTACAATCATATAGGTTTTTTCTAGGACCATATTTTTGATAAGTTGTCGAGTAGGATTTTTGGAGTAAAAAACCTTTTGGATAACATACTGGTTCTAGTTGGTACTTTAAAGAGGTAATTTTACTATTTTTTTCAGTACATAGTTTTTGTAATACAAGCATAAAGAAAAATTACCTAATATAACAGAAACATTTTATAGCTATAGGGGAAATAATAAAATAACAAATAAATTTGTCATAGTTACCTTTTTTTTTTTTTTTGATTATATTATAAGATTGTTTTTTTTTTACCAGAAAATAATTCGTTCGTTGTACTAATGGATGAAATGGATTTATATTAATATGTAAAAATAAATCCATAATATATCCATGATCTTTAAGTATTGTTACAAAAATACCAGACTTAAAACCAAATGCCACAAAAGCCGTAACTATAAATCTCTCTACATCACGATATAATATATTAAGCCGTATGCAGCTATATTTCAAGAAGGAGAAGAGCTAAACCTTAGTCGCTATATAACATACTTATAAAAAGACAAGTTCCAAAATAAGTATGTGGTAATGACACTGAGATATGTACCCGAAATTGGCCAATAAATGCTAAAGAATAACCTTGTAATTTCAAAATAAGTATAAAAAAAACTTTTATATACCTACATACCTATTGAAAACAAATACTATATTTTATAATATCGGATAACAGTATAACCTAATGACATAATGTCACACTGTTATCTTGTTTGATAAGCAAGTCTCCACCCTCCTGATACCTGAAGAGCGAAACGCCTATTTTAATTAATTTGATTTTTTAGAATATAAGTTGATTTAATATCTTACATATTATATAGTATGCTTGCCAGTATAGTAAAAAATAAATTACTATTTTCTGTAAATATTTTTCATTTTTGGTAGGTAGGTATTATAATAAGTTATCAAAATATTAGTTACTCGTATTATATTGTATTTTAAATCGTATGTAAATAAACGTTAATACAATAATATATTATTTAAAATAGATATAGTATGTTTAATTAAATTTATTACGGTATCGGTAATTTATTATTAAAAATTAATCTACCCACTCTTATAAATTATACTTATTAAGTAATTAAGGTGCCACAAATTATATATAATTTTTTCTTTGGACATAGAAAATTTTCATAAATTTTTCCGCTTATTTAATAAGTGATAAATAATATTTTATAAAACTAAAATTATAAATACAATTTTGTGTCTTAAAATAATGGAAAATAATGATATTGTAAAAAGTGATTGATAAGTTTTACCACTTAAATTAAGTTAAAATAATGCAAGAGGGATTAGTAGTATTTATTCTTCAATAACACTATAGTAGCATCTGTATTATATTGTGGTTCTTAGCTATAGAAGTTAAAAATTTTGTTTGGTATGCTGATAAAATAATTTCGGTTTTAAAATGATAAATCATCGTCTTCACGTACGTCAAAGGAGTTAAAGTCTTATGAAAATTGGGTACACTTTCATTTTTTGAGTGTATAATTTCTTAAATTATACCAAGAAGGTAATGAACTATTGTTATTTAATTAAATATTTACTTAAAATAAGTTTCTTATCAATTTTTTGTAGAATTGATATTTTTTCGTAAAATTAAGGAAAACCGGTTGAAGTTAATGTTTGAGGAAAATGGTAGGGTTTTTAGTTTTTCACCAATATTATCTTAAATTTTAAAGTATTATCATACAATATAATATTATCTATAAAAAAGTTTTTAAATTATTTTCATTACATTAACCCTTTTGTAATAAATTATGAAAAACCATCAAAATATATAGGGTCTTACATACCTACTTTATATACTAAAATATGTTTTTTCTGAATTCACTTTTTTTCATATTGTACATTTTTTCAAGAACATATTAATAAATTGATAAGTTAAATCAAGCTATGAAATGGATTTAACATTAACATTTTAAACTATATGTATCTATAGCCTTATTTATTATTATAGGTACCTATTTATTATAGGCATTATTATTTCCAGAAAAAACTTTAACTACCAATTAAAAATAATTTGTAGACACATAAATATTATAACTGTATGGTTTTTTTTTTATTATATTTCACCAATATACATTATAATAATCTTGTTTTTATATTCAATACGCTTAATTATACAAAACTTGACTTATAAAATTTTTTTTTCTTTTAACTTTGTAAAATACATGTTTATAGACAAGTAAATATATTAGTAAAATAATTATGATAATTATTAATTATTTTAGATGGACAAAAGTAAAATATAATAGATAAAGTATCATTATTAAACAGATTATCAAATAATATGTGATTATTGCATGTTATTCATATTCAAATGATGATATTTTTCTCATTATAAATGTAGATAATATTGAGTAGTGAATTCAATAATAATGCTTTGATGAATTTGTATTTTTATGTATGTACCTAATACTACAATAAGAATATTATATTGGATTCGGAAATATTATCTCTTCTAATGCAATATACATTCATAGAAATAAAATATCGAGATTATAACCAATATCTTGAAGGATGATGTTTTTTCTATAAAGAGAAAAAAATATACTAATTCCGCTATTGAACAACTCAGATAATAACGGCGAGTTTATTTATATCATCCATTGAAAATTAAAATGAGTACTATTATAATATAAAGTCGATACAAATAAAATCCCGATTATTCGGTTGGATTAAAATAGAGAAATGAAAAATTTTTTTCGTTTTATCCGTGTATATACTTATATTATATAAAATGATGCGTTTTTTTCGACACAAATAACATATAACATATTTGTATATAATATACTCGGCGTTTGAAGTAATACCAGCCGCATTAATAATGGTTAGACTACCGTGGATTTCGTTAGACTTTTAAAAAATAAAAAATAAATAGTTACCTATATGTAATAATACGAAATCATCCTGTGCAGTTAGTTTTGTGTAAAAAAATATCGTCTCTCATCGTGCCATAAAATACGTATTTTTTAAAATAAACATGGATTTATGTAACTACGAGAACATTAAAATTGTGTACCTATGTAAAACGAAACGAAAATAATATGATACGCGTATTGTTCATAATAGTTTGCAAAACGCAATTGGATCTGTATCAATTTGCAGTGGTTTGTGTAAGGCGAAAGTACAATAATATAGTTTTTTTTCATTTCGTTCCAACAGCAATCGCAATTAAATCAACAGAAAAAATAACGGGTACCCATCGAATTATCTTCTGTTTTTTTATTTACGATAAGTAATATATTATAATGTAGATACTTATATAGTTTACAAGTAAATTATAGTATTAATATTATAGTTATATAATAACCAATTATATTTATATAATATTATTTATTATTATTGTAAAATATTAATAGTATATTTTGTTTTTCTAATGCGGTTCCCTCGAAGGAAATGCCAATCATAGTACGTCGTTTGAAAATAATTTGTGCTACATTTCGACAATAATATGATTATTGCCAGTTATCCTATTGAATTTTTAAGGCCGTAGCCGAACTTATTTTTTGTATAGGGTTTTATAATTTTAAACATATATACCTTGTATAATATACTATAGGTATGTTAATAACTCAATACAATTATACAGAAAATACAATTTTAACGTTTTTTGGGATGAGTTTGAACCTCCGATTTCCTCCAACCTTCAAATGTCGCTTTATACGGCATATATCTGTATATGAGACGGGAATCTATAATGGCTCCCTAAAATATATTAAAATTACACTACATATTATATTATATACCTTGTTACGGCAAATTATAGTTAATTTACTGATATGTCATGTATTTTTACTCCTATAAATAATGATCCATCTGATAATCTGATCATCTGATTATCTGATTCTATACCTAATATAATAAGTTATACAATTATTTGTAGCTATTTTTCTGTATATGACAAATATTTTCTAAATAATTTTCACTGAATTGAACCAAAACGACCTAAAACTATTGTCAATAATTAGATAGCATCCATTTGTTTCATATTCGTCATAATATATTCATAATACATATAAACTATTATCATAGTCGGTGTAAAACTTAAAAAAAAATTTACTTTTAAATTGTAACTTATACAATTGATTTTTATTTGTATACAACGAGGAATTGTTTACTTTGACATATGGATATTAACGGTGAGTGACGTATCCATCGCAGGGAGGTGGATTAACTCCCCTGTGCAAGGATGTATCCATTGGAATTGAAATTCTAACCCCCCCCCCCCCCGAAATTTTACTTTAAAGTTATATGTAAGTAGTAATTTTTTTTTAATTTTTATTAATATTTATAGGACTTTGGAAAATTGACTCTTCCCGAGAAAATATTTTGGCTTGTCCCCCAAGCCTAAAAATTTATTATAAACCCAAATGATTATAAAACGTGTGTATTTTAAAAAACGTATCTTATGCATTAAAGAAATATCTGAAAACAAATTTAATATCTACCCTCCCAACTACCCATAAAGTTATTCTTAATAGGGGCTAGTTGATGTACATGTCTATAGACAATGTGTAAAAGAGAGGTTTATTATAATATTATTTTTACTCGTATATTCGTAAATATTATATTATTATTCATGCATATATTGTTATATAATAGGTATATGTATAGGTTTTTGTAAAGGAGTTGAATTGAGAGGGTTGGTTTACACTTTAATTTCATCAAGGCACAATTATGATCACAAAAAATAAACGTAATCGAAATACCAACATTTTGCAATATACGGTAATTTTTTTAATGACTACTTATACAACACTTTTTTTAAGTAATTATAAAATTGTATTAAAATAGTATACCTACTTTAGAATTTCTTATTTATATCAACAGGAAAATATCGTAAAAAGATGAAATAAAAACTAAGTTAACTTTTTCCATTAAGGGTTAGAGATTTTCAAGCCAAAAGTATAAATCAAACGGGTGAAGACGACGTGAGCTCCAGTAATGATCCATGATCTCTTCTAGTATAATATATATATATATGCTATATACCTAAAACAATAGTCCTGTGATATATTATATTTTTATAATTCCGTGAAAAACACGTGGTCGATTTACACGACCTACATACCAAAATAATCGTATTATATGTATTTATAAATATATACTTTGCGCACGAAAAATTATCTCTATACCAATGTGGTGGAGTAGATAAATATAAAAAATATGTCGGTGAAATGTAAGATAAGTCAAAAATATCATTTTAGTGTTATGAATTACATAAAACCTATACAAGTATAGTAAAAACAATTCATTTTGCGGAAAAAAAAAACAGTTGAAATCTACATAATAAATTATAACTATATTTTAGTTAAAACTAAATAAAATATTATTTTATACATCACAATGTAATAAATATAAAATATAAATTATTAATATGTAAATAAAAATATATATAAAATGATATAACAACATATTTTTAGTCACCAAATTGAGCAATATTCTTTGGCGATGAATAACATAAAATATTTTGGTCCCACGTAAACTTACAACTACAATTTTCTGAATTAATTTTCTAAATTGCGTTTTCTTTTCATTTCATGTATATAATTTGGTCATATATCTTCTTAAACCCTTTTCCCCAAAAAACATATATTGTTCTTTCTCCGTCAACAATTTAATAACATGAAATTATACGTTTTACGAATTTTCAGAGTGTTCTCACATTATAAAAACAGTGTTATGTAAATTTAAATATTTCAAGAGCATAACCCAAAGAGACCGCCACGTATGTGGTTAATACTCCATTCTAAACTCGAGGAAATCAAACTAAGACCCCACGTTACGTATACAAATGAAAAAAAAAATGGACACGCCACTGATCCGTGAGGATAACGACCTCATGATACGTTACTGGGGTTAAAATTATAATTACATTTTCAAAAGCTGTTATTCGCTGTAAATGATGCAATTTCGTACGAACATTTTGTACGCTCTACGAAATATTCAAAACTCATATTATTATTTTTATAATGTCGTGTAAAACATTTAATCCCACATTTAAAAATACTTAAAAACCAGTTCAGAAAGCGCACTGCGGGTGTGCTAGATTCTAGGTTTCATTAAGTATTTTACACAATAACTGTTTCAATTATAGTAACAATAAATCAACAGACCTACTATACTATAAATGTAGAAACATAAAATTAATAAAACAAAATACAAATTTTAAATATTGAAGTTGGTAAGCCATGAATTGTAAAGACATACAGACAGGTATTAGGACAAACACAGTATTCGAGCATGTTAGATTTCCCGTTTTTTATCTCTTTAGTAACTATGTACTAGTAATCAGCTTTGGGCAAGATACTAATAAAAAGTATCCTGACATATGATACATTTCAGATGTAATAAAAATGTATCAATAAGGTACATAAAAGATACAAGATACTTAAAAAAATATATTCAACATTTTCGAGAATTATAATTAATATTTTGGTGTTGAGTTACGTGTAGAATTATTTATATAAAATTAAAATTCAATTTCTACAAAATAATTTTATTTTATTTTAACAAATACGTATTTCGAAAACAATATTTTCATCTTTGGTGTTAAATAAATACAAGTAAACAACATGTATAGTTGTTTAACGCTGAAGATCAAAACATTGTTTTCGAAATACATATTTGTTAAAATAAAAACAAATTATTTTGTAGAAATTAGGTTTTATATTTTTATATAATAATTAATAATAATAATATAGGAACATATAAATAAAATGTATTATATTATATATAGTGTAACAGAATAAATTGAAAATAATGCAATAATTTTTGTTCTATAATCAATATTTTATAATTTTTTAATCTTGTGTTACTCGTATAATTAAAAAAAAAATTTAAGTTCGGAAACTCGTAGAGAGTGTGAAGTGCAACTTATTTATTTTTATACTTTTTTTTGGGGAGGGGGATTAAAGAATTATATTTCAAAATTACCAATTAAATATGGTTATAAAGTATCAACTACATCCCTTAATAGTACGAGTATACGACATCGTTTTAAGTCTACTTCATTTAATTAAGGAAAATAATATAATTTATGTATTACCATGGCATAACTATTATAAACATTTATATTTTAACGCCATTGTATAATTATTGGTATAAACAATGTTTCTAATTAGTCTAACTGCTTATTAGTTATTGCAAGGAATTCATTTGCGTGGCTTAATGCATATTACATATGTACAAATACGTAATTAATTTCAAGATGACAGACGTTGAGAATTGGCCGGGTTAATAATAATCAAATATTATTTCGGCAAAGTATAGTAAAAACTAAATTTTGCATAAAGCATAGAATATATAAATTTGATTTTGTAAATATTACAAATTTACAAATTTGCGAATAGATATACACAGTACTATACTAACTAAAGAATTAATTTGCTATCCAAAAAGCTCTTGTTGAAATGTATTTTAAACAGTGATGTATGAATTATTTTTTACTTGGAAGGGGGAGGGGGGTAAACATTTAAGGATTATATAATTTTTATTTTTCGTATGTAAAACATAACAACTCTCACTAATATATTTAAATACATAAGTATAATAAGTATATAAAATCTAAGTAAGTGTGAAACCAGTTAAACATAAAAATGTATATGAAAAGTATAATACTTCAAAGTTTTTTTTCTTTATAAGCTTATATAGGACACATATTTATTTATATTATATATATTATATTATATAGTGTATATCATTTACTTAAAATGTGTGTATATATTTATGCTTATATATATATATATATATATATGCCTATATATATGTTGTGGTAACGTATTTACCAAGTTAATAAGGAATAACTACAAATAAAAATTTATGTATGTACCTACTTGATGACTGACACCTGTACAATTAATAACTAATCTTGATGGTAGATACCTAGTACTATTGATTATATATAGTATTACTACATATAATCAATGCTAGTACCTACATCTTTGGAACAACATAATATCATTAATGAAATATAAATTTATTTAATATTTTAATAGAATAAATTATTTAATATTTATAATAATATAATTTATTATAAAATAATATTATTTATAATATCTTATTTGTTTGATAATGTGTTATACTTATACAATATTTTTCACATTTATTAATATGTTTTTTAAACAGAATAAAATTAATTAAGTATAAAATAAAAATACCTAATGTACTTTTTCATATTTAACGGGAAGTAAATAAAGTCCACGACTGACTCAGATATGGCAATTAAAAACTTGTATAATATAGGTATATTTATTTTTAGATGCTAATAAAATGCAAGATAATTTTTCTATCTTATTATAAGACCTAATTATTATTATTTTATTATCCTATAAGATTGAATGATTTATACAATTATTTTGAGATAACACTTTTTGGTTCTTAGTAATATTATGTCTATTATTATACAGTGGTGCGTTCGAATATTCATAGTTAGAGTAAAGCAGATAAGAGTAGAGTAGAATTTAATTGAGATTACTCCGAAAATCCGAATGATGGTTAATATTTGATAAGATCTTTTGATAAGAAACCAACGAGTCACGAACACGATGACTGTATAGATTCTAAAGTCTCTCTAAATTACGTATCTATGCTTAAATAAAGTTCTTTATAACCTACTATTATTATACATACTTTATATTGAATGCAAATGAAAATTACTTGTTATCTATATATAATAATAATTATTATCATTAGAGTAACGAATAACCTACCTATTTCTTTCAGGTAACAAGAGTTAACTCAGAGTGAATAACATGACGTTTTCGAACGGTGATTGTAGAGTTAACTCTGATTTCTCGAACGACACACAGTTAACTATGGTTGACTATAGTTAACTCGAGTTGAGTTTTCGAACGCACTCTAGAGTGCTAAGTAAGTGGAAAATATGAATACAACATGATGTAAAAATAAATTGTAATTCAAATATATATTATAGGAGAATGATAATAATTGATAAATTATAAAAATGTAACCTTTGAGTATTATTTATTATTATATGTTATAAATTAATTAAACATGTGTACATTGATGATGATTGTTTATTTTATCCGAGGAGGCAAAAGTATAAAATTTTTATACTTGGGGGGGGGACTGTCCCCTCTGCCACCTTCTCCCATGCCATTATACGTAGTTTTCATACCTGGTTTCGCCTGGGGTTATAATTTATATTTTCCTTTAAAGGCATTGTGTCACATAGTATTATATTTACATATTTTATTTTAGGATTATTTATTATTTTTGGCGTTGAATAAAAATTGTTAGTCCACTTGCTTCCTTTCTGCATAAATAAAAATAATTAGTTACATCGTATAAGTATATATACATGTCATACACCGTACCTATAGAAGATAATTACAAGATAATGAGGCACAACATATTTTCTAAATAAGTAAAATAAAACTTAAAACAGTTAAAACCTACAAAAATTTACTTTTATTTTAAAGAAATTATTTATTAATTATGTATTTTAACAACTTACTATAAACTGCCATCTTCATTGCATTATACTTGTTTAAAATAAAAGTAAATTAATTGTTCTGGATTTTTGTTTTATTTTTTTGTATAAATTATACAAAATTATTTAATTTATAAATGTACTCTTTAAAAATCACATTTTCAAAATGGGTATTTTGTTTTTTTTAAATTTAAGAAAATTAAAATTTTAAGGTGCTGACAATTTTAGATTTAGTGCAATAGAGTTTTAATAATTAATTGTATAAACGCTTTTTAATATTAAATAGAACAAAAGTTATTGCATATTTTAGATAGATATGTTATACTATATACATTTATACATATATCATAATATAATTTTATATATATATATATGTAGGTAAAAATTTAAAATGTTCAACGTAAAAGTATATCACTAAATATATACTTGTTAACTGTAAGTAGGTAAGTACCAATCATATTTTACAGGAGTGCAAAACATTGAATCTATTTTACAAACAAATTTTATTTTTTTTTTCAATTTAATTCAATATGCATTATTACGACACTGGAATAAGATGTATCTATTCTAGATATAAGAAACAAAATATTTTTATAATATTATTATGTATCATGATACCAGATAGAAGATATAATATTGTATCTTTGATATTGCCGGACCATACGTATAACTATGATCACGAATCAATCGAAAGGACGCAACTGAGATATAAGGTTTCTAAATTTTTGTTTATTAATCTAAAACGCACTTGCATGATTTTTCATTATTTTTAAAACTTACAAATGTTAATTAATATAGCCAACGGAGTGTTTATAAGAAAACAACCACAATAACAATATTGAAATTCACAGAACTTTCAAAGGCGTTATAACCTTGTAGGGTATAAGCTATTAAACACTGTATTATAATAGTACAATTTTATATTTTTATATTTTTATATTCATGTAGAAAACTACGCTGTGACATGTATTGATATGAAGACCTTTTCGGTGGTTTTAATAAAATTGACTTTTTGACGGCGCTTATATACAATAATGTAGGTACATGTATTCGAACTTTATCGAAGTCTTCGGGCGTAAGTATTCGCTGAAATCAAATGACGACAATGAAATTTATGAGTACCTTATGTGTAGTTTGGCTTTATATATATGTACGGGAATAAAGCTGACAAAAAGGTTAATCCAAGGATTAAATTACTTTCTTCGACGTGCGATATATTCCGCGTCCACATACCCGAATCCGTCAATATTGTTGTACCTAACTATATATCGTTCGGCACGTATTTGGTTCCTAACCGTAACTTTGTGAATTTTATTACTGAACTGTCTAAAGAGCAATTAAATACACGTATGTCGTATGCACATAAATACACATAGAATAAAACCGTATTGGAAATTTCATGTTAATCAATCACGTACACATATTATTGTCCCTTTTTGACGTTTGTTTAAATTCACCTGGCATGGTTCAGAAGGACCAATATTTGACAATCGTTTACGTTTTTCACAATTACTTATTTGTGTATTCGTATGTATTGTGGAGTTAATTTTTATCATTTTTATTTATTTTTATTTTTTTTTTTTTTGGTATCTACAACAATAATCAATAACGTGATCAACAAACATTATACACCGTTACTGGAGAATACGGCTGAAGAAATGATTAGGTACACATTTCCCATTTATTATCGATAATGACTAGAACCAATTACTCAATATTGAGTATCTCGTATGGTTGTTACACTAAACCAAATATCATTGGTAGAATTAACAATATGCAATAATAAAATTTTAACAAACGAATATTTGTTGAAATAATACAATTTTTATTATTTTAATGTATATATTGTTAAATTAATAAAAAAAAGTGTTTACAATAAAAAATTAATTATGTAAATTTCACAAATATATAAGTCATATTGAATAAAAATAATTTATAAAATTAATACAGATTTTATTATTATAATAAAATATGTTATTAAATTGAAAAAAAATATTCTGTTTAAATTGACTATTTTGATTAACAGTTGGGCGTTTGTTCTACGAAGAAGAAGAAAGAAAGAAAGAACAACATTAACAAATATTTTATTTCTAAATCAACAAACATTTTATTGGACGTATATTAACAACCATATTATTAAATAAATCTATATTTTTATTGAAATCACAGATATATTTGTTTCAGTGTTTATTGCAAACATTGACCGAGTATAAATTATATTTCAAAGGTAATCGAGTTAATGTTATACATTTCTACTGAAATTAAATTAAATATTTCTTTTATTTTCGGGTGGGCACTTATGTAAAAGACACATGTAAGAATGCTGTTTGAGATGATGGGGTGTAATGGCTATTTAAATTCATTTTTCTGGAAGTTATAGTATATAGTACCTATATATAGCTTTATCCATATACAAATTAAAGAAGGATATAACAACAAATTAATGGTAATGATATAATATTATTATTAATTATAAAAAAATAATCACAAGGTGTATACGCGTTGTTAATGAAAAATAAAGAAATTTCGTAAGATTTATGGTCACTTAATCATGAGATCAAGAAGAGTATATTATATTATGTAGTTCTAGTAATATAATAATAATTGTTAATATATAATCAATGGTAATATCTATGCAAATAATAAAATCCTATTATAGGTATTACGCTATGTCCTAATTGAATCCAGTGCGTGCGTTGCGTGCGATGTGCGAAAAAAACAAATCCGCAAAACAGATACAAGTGTCCTAACACAACGTAAATATATGCAGTGCATTAAAATCACATGCATCGCCATGTACGTAAAATTTGAAAATTAAATTAGTTTGATTTTGCCCTCGTCGGGCGTCACACATCGCATATGCCATATAGTTAATAAAGTGACCATTAATATAAAATGAAAAAAAAAATAGAAAAATTATTATTTGGTGAGATGTAAAAATAAAAAGTATATTTTTTATTTCAGTTTTTTTTTTTTAAATATTTTACCTTTAATACCTTCCACAAAGTACAATAATAATAATTTAACCGTAATCTATTTAAACATTTGAAATAACGAAAAAGGACAAAAATGTAATAAAACATTTATATATAGTTGTATTTTTCATAAAGTACAGTTATCTACTTAGTACTGAAGTTTTTTATATTTATAGTCCATGGATATCGGCAGGTATACTTTAGGGTAAATAATATTCACGTACCTAAATGAATAAATATACATACACTTTTTACAAATTATCTAGGTTAATTTAAATACTAATATAAATTTAAAGAAAAAAAATTTTTAAAAAAGATTCAAATTTGGATTTAATTTACAATTAGCATTTATAAATTATTTGGGAAAGAAGAAGTTAAAAAAAGACGGAGGAGTGTGCGTGATAAATTTTAAAATACCGAAAGGTGCGTCTAGAAGTAGTTAAGAAATTGCAACACTTTCTAAGGGAAAATGGGTTTATTGCCAACTAATGCTGTTTTTAAAAGATATAGTTCAATCGCGAAATAGGTACAGGTGGTAATTTATCATACATTTCGGTCAACAAAGATGATGAAATTAACGCTTATAATCTTTTTTTTAATACTCTCAGCTCATATTCTTTTTTTATATGTTATTTTTTATAATATATTTATTAATTTTATTAATAATAATTATTATTATTCCAAATTCAACGTGTTTTAAAATGAGTTCTGGATAAGAGGCACTTTCATCGGAAACTTAAGTACATTCGTTGGTCACAATCACATGTAACTCAAGTACCCAAACGTCTATGTCGTGGGCTGTGAATTTTATATTGTATTTGGTCGTGAAACAACTGAATACTTTTCGGTTTTGGTTTTCGTATTGTTTTGTGTAATAGACATCGCGTATATACTTCAAGAAGAAATAAACGCGTGTCACCATTCGATTAATTTTATTGTCGGTAGCCAACGAGTCATTGTCTTATATTTGCTCCACATTCTTTTACAATAACATTATTATAATATTTGGTAAAATATTATGGTCAATGCTAGGTATAAGTACGTAAAAGTAGGTATAAATATATATTAGCTGATATCCAGAACTGTAGTAAGGATATGGCGAAACTGGCCCAGTAAAAGAGTGCAACAGAAAAAAGGCACGAATGATGAAAATAAATTAAATTAAGATTCAAAATCGGAAAACTTTAGAGTCCACCCCCCCCCCTTCATTTATTCAGGACAGCTTTGACGGCCAGGTCATCAACAAAAAAGAGCGCAGAATTATTACATTACCAAGAGCATCACAAAACCTTGTTATGGCTCTGGAATAGAACTAAGTATAAAAATATGTGTTAGGTATTTTATTGGAAAACCTCTATAGAGTAACAACTAGAATTAATTCGAATTTGGGAATTAATTCCCAAAAATTCTTACTTTACTCCATCTACCCGAAAATATCTTAGAAATAAGAAAATAAGCGTAATATATATAATCTTTTTTTAAATAGTTGGATTTGCACTTAATAATACTAAAAATGAATGAACCTAACTTGAGTATAGCACTTTATTGCTTAAGCACATAGGAAATTTGTATTTCATACTTTACTATTTCAAATTATGTTAATACAATTTTAAAAACTTGAAAAAATAAATAAACAAATATCGTTTTACAGCACTATTTACACGCACAAATAAATGCTTTTGCGCATCACTGGTACACTTGCAGTCTATATTCAATACGTATAAACACATTATTGGTACCAAACGAGTATTTGCAAGCAGTGATGTTTTATTTCACTGCTTAACACTGTTAATCAATTGTTCATAAAGGCATATTTTCAAAAGTGGATATGATCTATGTAATTTATTGAAAATGTAAAGTTAAATTAAAGTATATTATATAAGAAAATCGTATTCAGATTAATTTCTAAAACTATATAATTTCGGTAGTATTTCCAGTACATTTTTTTTCTTCGAAAACTATAGTTAAATGTTCGAAAATTATACCCCGAAAATACGATATTTCACGAACACGCGGCTTGTCCCAGCTGTAACATTACATTAAAACAGCATATTCCAAAGTCATTCGGTATAATTTCCGGACCACTTTGATGTACGTATACGTCCGACAATTCGACGATAACCGTGCATTGTCGTGTGTATGTTCGTAATAATGATATCATTTGGGAGGTACGGGAAAACAGATATAACAACAGTTATAATAATATGTATAGGTACGTGTACACTATGTACACATGTCGTTAAAAATATAATAAAAACAATATAATACTTTCTAACATCTCAAAACACATCCTATAGCAGTGTAATTTCGATTTTATCTAGACTATAGTAAAAATGTGCAAATCTGTAATCCGGCCAAATTGTTTTTACCATTAATTTAGGTCGTACATATAATGCTCGAGCATAGACTATATATATATACTTACGATATACGTTCGAACGTATCATTAGCTTATTATCGTTATGCTACCGCCAGTGAACCCATATATTATAACGTAAATGTACGACAGACCGCAAACATTACATTGCGGTTAGCGAATTTTGTACGTACATTTTATTTATTTATTTTGAATTTGGAATTATTAATGGAGTAAAGTGAAAAAAAAAAAATTAAAAGTGCACATTATAATAACGTGTATCGCCCGTGTTTTAAAATCAAATTGTATAATGTGATATATAGGCGTACAGTATAACAGACTTGGATAAAATAAATTTTAAAAGTATTTCGAATAGGTACATATTCCGAATAATCCCGAAAAAGTATTCAAAATATGTATTCGAATACTTTTAAAAGAGTATTCCAAATATTTTTCACATCGACATGTACTAAATTTCAAAAACGTAAATATTAAGTGTCAATTATACTATTATTTAATCGAACATAAACAGTAGACCCAAACAATCTAACAACCTATAAACATGTGTGTTTACGGGGTTCGAATTATTTAATATATTAAGAGGACAATTTATATTGGAGTTTGACATGCTAAAAAAATGTCTTTAAACAATATATTATTGGACTCTTCTAAGTGGTATAAAGTATTTCAAATATTGTATTAAATACCTGCTTTAAAAATATATGTTTAAAAAGTATTCTGAACACATGATTTCGAATACTGTAGTATTCGAAATAGGTATTGCAGTCCAAGTTTGTATAGTAACCATTGCCAAAAACAAAATGTATTATATATTTTAATCGCATTTGAAAATTGTATTCTTGTATCGTATTAAGATAATAATACTATTGCTGTTGGTATGCTTCCTTTATCAAAAAACAGTTCTCCATGGGCGTAATTCGAGAAATTTTTTCAGGAAGAGATGCAAACTATATATGGATAATAATTATCTAGCTTTCTTTATATTGTACGTATTACTCAATAGCGTATAGGTACTGTGTAGACTGAGGGATAAATAGTGATCCACTACCACCAAAATAAAATCATACTACATATTATATAAAATATGTTAGTAGAATAATAGTTGATTAATATTTTCAAGGTAATAATCTGTGGTTTGTTAGATTGTACTACTTTGAAGTTTTTAAAATTATTTCGAATCACGAAAATCGCTGATAAAATATCAAGGCTTGAATTAAAATTATCGAAATAATTAAATATAATATTATTTTTGTTTTACGTGTAATTATAATGTATTTCAATAGACGTTATAGTTTTTGAGTTTCATATTTTATTCATAAACCATCTAGAACCAAAAAGGTAATTTCCATATTTTACGAAGAATATTTCATATAACAATAATTATTTTTGGTGAAAAAAAATGAAAATTATTTACAGGATTATTAATATCAAAAATAATGTATAAAATCAATGATATTACTCTATATAGATACCTACATTAATTACAATAAATACTATAACATTTTAAAGATTTATATTTCTTTAGTTTTAAATAATGTTATTGAAAACTTACTTAGAAACGTGAACTTTTCAAAATAAAATGTAATGCTGTCGTACACATATTTTGGATAGATAAATTTGTAAAATTATTTATTTTGAAAAATAACTGGAATCGCCGAATTGATTTAAGCGTATTTTTATATACATTTTCAAAATTAAAATGCGGCAAAGTTGCTTGAAAAATGTATTACATAATTTTGTTGCCTTAGAACTAATCAAGTTTCTGACACGGTATATACATACATTTTGAAGAGAAATTTTACATTTTAAATAAATATTTTATTTAATATTGATTTGGAATCTTTAAATTTTTATTTATATTCTTTTGATAATAATATTGCGAATTGGTCATTTCAATATCAAAATATAGTCCATAGAAAATTTAATATTTAAATATAAATAGAGTACTTTTTCAAAAATTGTCTATCTAGAACCTTGCTTCTGAGCCCGCCTATTATCAACACATTATGTACTATTATGTACATTATAAAGCAATCAGTGCTGTCATATTATGAGTAGGTTAGTTTCAATAACGGTAAAGATTTCGCACAAAGTTGCCTATAGAGGTACATATATATATATATATATTATAATGTATGCATATATGGAAAGATCCAGATAATGGGAAAGTATCGACATTTTTTCTGAAACATAATATTATTTTCGTTGAATAGTGCGCATTATGCGGTTATGGTGCTGACGGGTATTTTATTTTTTTTGAAACGGGTTTGGTTTGTATCGTGAATCGGTCAATTTATTACGATATAATATCGTGCTTGACCACAAGAAAACCGTCAAGCTATTATGAAAATTTCTGCTTGAAAATATTCGTTTACCCGTATTTATATGTATATATGTATAATGTGCGCTGTGGACGTAAGCCAAATCCAGCACCACCCCCGTCAGGGTCATTCCCCAGAGACACATTCTGTCGTGAAAAATTAATGGAATCTTTGGCTTTATATCAGCATCTATCTGGAACATATATATACTATACTGCCGTCTTGAAATCGTGAAAAAATACCTTCTCCGCCGTTCATTTTCGCGTATATTACCGAACCTAACCCTCTGATAAACGTTACACCCAAACACAATAGCCCAACGCCAAGGACAAATGACGTCGGGGGCTTTGCGGCGACTGGCAGCAGTTGAATAATAGGATTAGCCTACAAATTGTAATCCCTTCACTGCAGCAATATAGAGTTTGATAGCGGTTTTATTTATTTAAATACATAAAATCTTATTTAAACAAAAGTTATTTCAGAGTACTTTTTTTGCGTTTTCTACATGAGACACCGTGCAACAGGGTCGATTAGAACCCTTTTATCACACTATCATGTTTTAGATTCTGAATGGACCTTGATTTTGCAGCGATTTTTATTTAATTTTATTTATTTTTTTACTAAAAACAACTTTTCGACTTGATACATGCGTTACATATATTCTAGTAACAAACTCAAAAACCCCTGTAACCGTAATTATATCCAAACCCAAGTTGATACTTGTATACTCGAAAAGTTAAAAAAAACCCACTTATATTATTTTACATTCCTATGAATATTTACCTATTACTTGGTATTATGAGAGACTAAGGAAAATACATGTGGATTCCGTAAACGAACCTTAACCACAAACATTTTGACATACAACAAGACGCAGCGGTATGCGTATATGTACATTGACTAGAGTATATTATTTAGGATAAGAAATATTTAAAAAACGCAACATTTCTGGAATAGTTTCTTAAAGACCTTCTGAAAAAGTGCAAGGTTTTTTTTTTTTAATTCTTAAAGTTTGTTCTCGCGAGCAAATCACCACGACCACGACGTGAAATCTCAAATATTAATGTAACTTGAATATATTTTGGGTCAGTTTTAATGTTTTACTCATGTCTGTCGAAATACAACATATATATATATATATATATTATATATATATACGATATACTCATAGTATATTATATTGTGAAATTTCATTTGGACAATTATCCAAAGGAACTTATCCTGTAGGTATAATATTATTAATGACAATAATAATTAAGTCGTAAAACATTGGTAAAACTGTATGGTGAACATAGTGTCAAATAAAAAAATACAAAGACTGAGGTGGTATCTGGTTCTATTAAAAATAATAAAAGCCTTAATATTATTATACCTATACTAATAATAGGGTAGTGTTTAATTAATTAACTAATAATGAAATGTGTATTAAACATTGAAAATATTATACAACTCGCGTGACGAAAACCGTTAAAAATTACATTTCATGTTTCCGGAGAAAAACAACTCTGTATTAATAAATTTAAATCAAAATGTATTCATATTACTATCTACCGTCCATGTTTCAATAGCATATATATTTATCAAATTATTAGATGATATAAATAAACGAAATAAAATATTAAATAAAATACAAATCTTATATTATATTTAGGTGAGTTTTTTCGTACTTTTATTTACTACACTAACATTATTGAGTAGTATCAAAAGTCTAGTAAAGGATATAATATATTAAATAATATACTGATGAACCACTTATTTTGATTACATATTTTCTATATAACATTTGATTCAATAAGACTTACCTCTTTTTATTTTTTGATTTCTCATTTAAAAACTAAAACCACAGAAATTGATGTAATAGCAAGTAATACAGTTATAATACATAACAAATCGTTATAATGAAAAAATATATCTGCAATCAAATTATTTACTGAACCGTTGAATAATTTTTGTATTTTTATTTTTTTATAGAAGTAGTTCTTTATTAAGAGCTTTCAAGCGAAAAAATTACATGTTCTTCGACGGTTCTTGCAGTGTATAATAATAAAAGCTCTAAATTTGAATGAAAAAATATATCGTAAAATATACCGTTTTTACGTTATGTAAAAATATATTTGAATCACTTTCAAAAGTAGATAAATATATTTGAAATTACAAGGCGAGAATTTGGAAATAAAATGAATATACCACGTATAAGAAAACGGCATGTTATACAACTAATATGCAGCAATGATTTAATTTGTCACAGTTTGTTGGATTGGCATCTAAAATTAAATTTTACAAACTAAAGTACCTATGTTAAAAACTTAGTAGGTCTACTTTTAACTACAGATTTCGTTTATCTAATATGAGTATTAATCTCTTATTTATAATTCTGTAGTGACCACTAGTCGAAATTTCATATTTTATTTATCAACATTTAAATTTCCTTCGTTATGCTATAAATGTATTTTGAAGGTTTGAACAAGACAATGCTCTTCATAATTAGTAACAAAAAGTGTATACTTATACATACTTAAGATTTTTTTTTTTTTTAATTGTATAACATTTATAAAGTTTTATAAAATAATAAACTATTATTTAAATAAATAACGAATTTGATTTGTTGTCATTTAGAAAATATTCTGATAATGATGTATGATGAAATTACATTGATAATAGTAAAAGTAAAAATTTATGATTTTATTTTTATCATCATCAATGCAATGTAAAACTTAAATTAACTTTATAGTAATAGTTGAAAAAGTATATTTAAGATTTAGAAGTGTATGGAAAGACAAATTGTCTAAATATTCATATTTCTTAAAGTGGTAGATGTGAGCATAGCATAGCATACCTAGGTACTATATTTTCTATATTATATAATTAAAAAACTTTTAGGATCAATAATTAAATATGAAATTAAAAAGGAGGCTATAATTCAAGCCAATATTTTCATTTACAACGTTGTGAAGTGCTTGCGGACATTTATTTTAAAAGTGAAAAACGAAATATAATGTGATAAATATATGTTGTGACAGATGTTTTGAAAGTTTTATGATTTAATGCAAAAGTACGACTATCAAAATCTCTATAAAATTGTTTTATTTTCGTTTATCTTATATCAATTGTCATTAAATATGGTAGTCCTAGAATTATTCTGATTTATATATATACCTATTAGAGTTTTATATAATTTTTAATGTTCAAAACAAAGTTTTATTTAGTACAGATTTTCAACATAATATCATATAGAAAGAATTTGAGAAATTATCACTGAACTAACTCGTAATACATTTTTTGAATTAATTATTTTTTAATTTTTAATTATAAATAATAAATATATTTCATATATCTGTATTCAAATTAAAATTTTTTTCTCTAAGATCTATACGTTTTCTAATAATATAGGTCATATAGTTTTAAAATATTGAAAGTCCATGATAATTATAAACCATAGTTTTAAGTTATTTTTCAAAATATTCGGAAAATTTAATCAGACAATGATAAAACGACCTTTTTTTGTTTGGAATTAAATTTAAAATATTATCAATCTATAAATGTAATTTGTATTTACTACAAACTCAAAATAACCCACATTGACACATTTAAAACACGTAAGGGAAAGTACTCAAAAAGGCATAAGCAACCTTTTGAGTTTTTGACCCTCCTCTAGTTGTGGTATCACTGCCACCGGATGTAAAAGTTAATATTGTTGGAAACAATATAATATTATACTGTTATTGAAATTTAGTTTCAAACTATTTGCAGAGAACTATAACTTTTGCAACCTTCAACAAGAGCATACTAGCATAACGTTTATAATATTTTTACTAATAAATTCTATAGTTAGTATTCTCGTTTTAAAAGATAGGTATGTTATTAAATATTAATAAATAATAAAAACCACAAGTTATAAACTTTCTATGAACTTATATATGTATATATATATATTAGTGTACTTCCCTAATAGGCCTAATAGATTTTTATTTTAAAAATACGTTATTTGTGTTTTAAACATCATGAAAAATTATTCAAGTAATAATTCATTATATTAAAAAGACATAATTTTTAAACTAGTAAATGTCTTCTTATTTCAATGAAAACTATTCTTGAATTATATAATTATATACGTCATTTTTTAACATAATTATTGCGTGTTGTATATTTTATGATGCATCAATTATCATTTAATTTTTAAAATATTTAAAGATTAAAAATTGTAATTTCAATGAAAACGATGTAATACGCGTTTCGCTTGTAACTCTCGCTTACGTTTATAGTCTACGTGACTCGTAAATCTGACGAATTTATAAAACAGACAAAAAAATTATAATAAATGGCCAAGTTGGGCATAGAATTTTTAATGTGCATATACTATATATTATATAATGTATGCACTTCTGCGTCTTGTCATTGTGAAGCGACAAAGGTCTAATTATTCGGCGTGATTTTTATTCAGCGAGACATGCATTGTATAATTTATAAATATAAAACTCTGTTATATTCTCTTTTCGCATTTTAATAATAGTAATTATATTTTGTTACACTGTCATCTGTGAATATTAAAGAATATATTTTATGGTGTATACACGAGTCGGAAAAAAATTAATAAAACGACATTACTTTCTTTTCAAAATTAAATTTGAGAAAATATTTGTTATATTGACAAAATATGAGTTATACATTTAAATATTAAACGAATAGACAGTCATTTCCTCATCTCTCGTCTGTTAAAATACTCAGAAATGTGCGATAAAACAAAAGTAGTATAAGTGGAAAAACTATATTTCCGTACTACCGTTTAACCCCTGCATATATTCTGATTGTTATCATTGAATTTTAAACAGAATATGTGATAATAGGGTTATTATCATCTAAAATGAACATCAAACAGTTAATATTTTTAAATTATAATATTATTAACTTATATATATATATATATATAGGTACATATTTCCGTTGCGCTGTTCGTCGATCCTCTAAAATGTCATACGTCATATGTCATATATAATATTGATTAAATGTGAATTTGAGTTTTTTTTAAAATTCAAATTTCAATAGGTAGATATGTAAAAAAATATATATATAATAACTATGTATGGATATACAATATACCTACATCTTTACTTACGAGATAAGTATCATTCCTCAGTTTTAATATAGTTTGTAATGTTATAACATAGAATTCTAATACACTTTATGATAGTATATTTCCCTTGCTTGTTTGACTTTACTACCAACTTAATTAGGTATACTGTATAAACATTATATCAAGTTATTAACAAGTTAAAAAAATTCTATTCACTCAATATTTAAAAATATTATTTAATTTAGGACCAATGTTTGATAAAGACATTTGTTTATTCCTCAATTTCAAAATTATATGAAAATTGTATTATTACATAACTAATTAATTTATTATAAATGTTTGTATACAATTAACTTTAACTCTACTATGAGAATGAAAATATTTTAAAAATTAACTATACGACGAAACTGAACGTATTGAAGGAAAAGTTAACATAAATCAGGTTTTAAATTTAAATTTTAACTAGATACCATCTAGTTATAAATTATTTATTAGTTAATTTTTAACTTTTAACTAATTTAAATTATTTATTAATTAACTAAACTGTTTTACTAATTTTACCCATCCTTGACTATCATAGATATTACTATCGTGGAAAAAATGAGTAGACGATTACATTTTCTTCTATAATACAACTATTGTAATTATCAAATACTAGTGAGCACTTAAATAATAAATTAGGTACTTCTACCACTCTTCTCAATATAACATTTTATGTATTTTAAAATCGAAAAATGTTGGGAAAATAGTATTATTGTGGTAAATATAATTATTATTTAGCACCGATTTCACTGGGATTTTTATCTGTTAAAAAATTATGGTTTATACTTAGAGAAAAATGAAAATTTTTTAAAACACAATATTAAATATAAATTTTTTTTTTGTTTCAAAACTTATTCATATTGTATAGGCATTTGAATACAAAACCGTATTAAATCAATAACGCGAATGAGTGCATAAATAAAACTATAGGTATAAATAAATAAATAAGTAAGATTTATATTGATTTTGTAAACTAATTTTTTATACAATAGAAATAATAATATAACTTGTGGTTGGTTCCGTAATATTTGTAGCCGTATAGCTTTTAACAAAATTGTCTTTATTTTCCCATAAAATCAAAAATGATTGATGTAAAGTGTATCGGCAGGCACAGTTGTGCTTTTAGCAGTTAAAGAAAAATAATAAACTATTATTTTTGTTCACGTAACGGGTTATTAATTATATAACTGTATAAAATTCATATGATGACAGCATCATTCGACGTATTCCATATACAATTTTGTATTATAGCTCGTTTCTCACAAATATATCCTGAAATATTATTCAATGTAGTTGCATATAGTTTATGTTGGGTATTTAAATGGGGAGAATTTGTAGACGAGAGATACAAAGGACCGCGTGATAAATATATAATGTCGTGAATATAAATGCGAATTTTCTCAAAACCCATCCATTCATTTAACAACATTTTTCGAATTTTTAATATATACTTGTCAAATTTAACGTCACGAGTTATCTTATAATAATTAGGTAAGTATACCTATTTTGACATTTTACAATTTAACATACTAAATATTATATTTTGGTAAACAAATCGATTTTAAATCTAATTTTTCATTTAAATATAAACATTAATTGATATCAATAGAATTAGAGTAAAATATTAACAGATATATTGTTTATTAAATAATTTACACTTTTGTATTATATTACTATCATATGTTTAATCTAAATTTTTAATTGAATATTTAAACGAATTATTATTTTTTCTACACCTTTTACATGCTATTTTGAGCTATTTTGACCTGAATATATTAAAGACATAATATTTATCTAATATTACGCACAAATAGGCATTGAATTTTAATGTTCTACAAGCTATTTGAAAATAATGATTATAAAATCTATTTACTCTTATACGTGCTTTTGATTTTCAAACAAACAATATTTTAATAGCTATAATATAGATATCTATTTGAGTACTGTATTCAATTATACAATGTTAATCGAACAATATTACACATTTTATATAATACTTACAAGCATGGGTATACATAAACAATTAAATATAATACAATGTTATTTATGAGAAATATTAATTTATATTAATTTACAAATTTATTTGTATATTATTTTTGGAAGGGAGTCGATCACCCCGTCGCCTCTACATACGAGTTTCCACTGATCTTATATAATTTTTGCATTAAATTTTCCATCTTTGAAAATATATAAATAAATATACAATTATGTGAACATACCTACACTATAAATGTATTTATACTCATCCTGCTTTCAAGATTGACTAAATGAGTACTTATATTTAATTCATCTAAATTAACGACTGCATATAAATATGGTAGAGATAATATATTGACTTTATGAAGATTAATGGAAGCAATAATTCACTGCATTTTTCTTTACTACACGTTTTAATTTATTTAATTGTATTTTATCCCTAACGTATCTACATTAATTGACCTAGTGATTCAATAAAGGAATTTTCACCAAAATGTTTATTAATTAAAATATCGAATTCATACTCCTTTAAGTTCCATCAGAACTAATATAGAAATCAAGAAATTCACAAATAATTGCAGCTAAACAAAATTGTTAGGTACATGAAAACATCTAATATTCTATATAATCGTGGAGTTTAAAATATACCTATACATTTTCGTATGTTATTCGATCATGTGTGTTTAAATCGGATAAACTATAGCTGCTAGTTATTTGATTGCTATAAAGAGCAACTTGCCTGTAGATATTATTGAAATGCATTTAATAATCTCTTTGATTAGTTTACATCATTCATGACTGAAATAAAATTACATACAGTGGGATACCCGCAGCAATGGCAATTTAATAGCATACATTTGATCATTCGATAAATGTTTTAACTTTAGCTTAATGAATCCTTAGTGTAAATTAGATTATAATTACTATATTATGTAATATTTATTCATAAACTATGGAGAGTCATGACACTCCGTGGTAATATCGTTGTCAATATTTTTATCATTTCTTGATTTATATATATTATTATATTATATTTAAATTACCATTGGGCCAAAATATATACGTTAAAAAACATCTGTGGTTCACACTCAATTTTCTGACTTCACATAGACTACACTTAAATTATAATATATAATTATTTGATATACTGCACGAATAATAATGTACAAAATAAAATACATTTATATTTTAGGATGATATTTGTTTTTAATTTAAATGTTATAAATTATTATTGCACTAGTAAACTCGAAGTTAATTTTTGACTCACTATATTATACGTACTTACACCAATATTGTTTAAATTATATTTAATTTGAATTTTATTACGTCATGTACTAATAGTTATACTCGTATTAATAATAACTGACTATTTTAAATTGACTTTATTTTAAAATTTGATGTTTAATCGATAATCAAGGCTAGGTACATTATAATAGTGATGTAAGTACGTAGGTAAACCGAATCTAACATCACAATAAGCAATATAAAAATTTCGAGATTAAACATATTTATACTTAAAATAAGGCATTTTAATATTCATTTTTCATTGGCTTTTTGCTACACAAATCACCTGGTTTTGTTTTTTTAAGATAGGAACGATATGATTGAAATTTATATATATGTCATCTTTGAGTTTACCGAATGGGTTTGTAAAAGTAAGGGTCGATTAAATTAATTTTAAAAGTTTTTATAGGATCCAGTTGGATTTATATTTTGTATCAACACAGTTTTACGAAAACTGTTTAAATATAATAAATATATTAATTTTACTACACGATCCTGTTATTCATTTTGAATATCTAATATTCACATTTATCAAGTAAATGTATACTTTAATTAAACCACTAAGAATACCTACTCGTTAATAATTAAGAATAAGATAGAAATTACGAAAATTTAAATAAAAAACACTTAACAGGTAAATAATTTTATTCAAATTTACGTTAACACATTATAAATATAACAAATTGTTTTAAACACAATATTCGAATTAAATTTATATGCCGTAATTTTCAATTCGCGTAATATTTTAAAATATATTAATAACATTACTCACTTCACCATGCATACAAAGTATATTCTTACTTTCATAATAATTATAAATTAAATTTTTTTTTTAATACTAAAACACTAAGAAATCAATGGATTACCTGAATAAAATGTTGTAATATGGTAAAAATAATGTATTTTCTATCACTCTAAATCGTAAGACGCACTATTATTTGTAATTAATAATTGTAATTTTTTATTAGGAATAATATTAAGCGGCGAGACGTTTATATTATGCGTTATATCACTCGGTCGGTCGATCAGTCGAATAAATTGAGTTTACTTGGGTAGGTACGCATATTGTACCCATGACGAAATAACATGGTATGCCAGAAACTGAGTTCTGCGCATATGGTGCCTACGTCACTCGGTTCACATCATAATTATTATTGTTATCTACTATTTATTTTGATTAAATATGTTCAACTCTGTAAACATTAAACTTATTTATTTATTACTAGGTATATTGAAAAGACTGCAGATAAGACCGAGTGACGTCAGAATTTCTTGGCATAACTGATAAATTATATTTCATTCCATGACAACTCGTACCGTTCTTGAATTCGTGCATGTTGCTGGCATACCATGTTATTTGGTCATGATTGTACCTATACAGGCTGTTATTGTACTTTAATATTTCGTCTTTGGGGGACTCGTCACGTTCTCGTATTAGTCTGGTATACGATACAATGTGGGTAAACAAATTCGTACCGAGTTCGAATTATACTTAAAACACGTCATATCATAGGTATGGTATCTATCGATTGTCGGTGGTTTTTTTTTCATCATCATCACATACATATTATTACTATTGTATAATTCGTACACGACAAACCGTATAATATTAAATTATATACCACCGTGACGACACTGCAGTTGTAATAGTATCGAAGCTTTCGGTCTATGTTTCACATGCAAAAAATAAATATTTATATATATATATACAATGCATATAGTCGACGAGGACGAATTTTAACGGTTGTCACAGTGTAGCAGGTGCTTTTCAGGATACGGGCCACCGGCTGCGGTAACCTCGGTATAAAATTATACATATATATAGGTATTACAGGCGTAGGTATAGCAGGTATACATCTTATACCGTTGTTCGTTAATCGAGGACCAGGGGCATCGAGTGGGGAGTCGGACACGGACACCCACTCCAAATCCTTCCGATAGTACGAATCGCGAATGCTAATCGTATAAATTATTTCTATGCCCCGTTCCACTCCGTCACCGAATAGTGAACGTAATAGTATATGTCGAATCTTCGTTGAAGTCATTATATCTATAGCCATTATACATTAACAAGTCGGGCGTAATAAGTTCAAGTCGAGTTTAATAGTGCGTAGTTAATTTTAACTTTTTAGCCTAAACTTGAATTTTATATTGACGTACCGATAACGGAATTTCCCTTTGCATTGTAACGTCGATTCGACTTATATTATTTTTCTAATTTTCCGATTAAGTTAGTTTTGAATTCAGTTGTCTAAAAAATATAGTAAATATAAATTATTTCATTTGCGTACCTATTAATAATTATTGTCCAGACATTACTCTATTTAAACCATTTAGAAATCATTAATTTGATTGAATTAATAAAGTATTTTTCTGCGATTATAAAAAAATTAAATTTAACTTTTGACATAAATTATATAGGTACTCACAACTTTAACAATTAGGTTAAAATGTTTATAAAATTGATTTTAGTAAATAAAATAATCAATCACTTATGCCCTATACATACCTAATATTATTATAGTTTATATAAATACAGCTTTTAAAACCCAAAACTCAGCGAGTAAAAAAAATAGTGGTATCATTTCAGTTTTTTTTATTTTTCATGATAGTCAAATATTTTTCTTTATATATCACTTCCAGATACTTTGTATGGTGATACTAAAAATCTTACAACTCATATAACATTTATTCTTAAAATCATTTTAGCTGTGAAAAACCAAATGGTTTCTTTTCATTTTCATTATAAATAATAAAATTATCAAAATGGATATGGGTATCTATACATTCTTTCAGCTTATGAAATAGATCTAGATATTAGTATATATTTCTATAAATATTCTTATTTTTCGACAACAAAATTAAAAGCTAAATATTTCATCTTATAGTATAAGATTATAACCTAACCTATTTTTAAAAATTTAAAATATGTGTTTATTGAATACCTACAGTAGTAAGAAGTTAATTAAGCAAACCAATTATTTTTAACGTTTCAAAAAAGCTTAGAACAATTTTGAAAGATCAAGACTATAGAATTTATACATCTAATTTAGGTTGAAGAATTTTGTTGGATTTAACAAATGATTTATTAAAAAATAATATGGATGATAGTTTAGATGAGTTGAATTATATAACCTTGTATATAATATAGTTATTTAGTTAGTCATAAGTTGTTTAAATTAATGTTAAAACAACTAATAGCTCCTATTCGCTCCGCTCAGTAAACAAAATTCAATTCATATTTGGTTTCCGACCTTTTGGAAGGTATAAAATTCAAGGGACTGCGAGTGTACATTCTGGTACCCAAATATCACCTCTGAACAAAAATATGAAACAAAAATTCTATCATTTCACTTTTATTTTTTCATTTTAAAACATACGATTATTTAGCTAGAGAAAAAACATTACTGTGATATATTATGTCCTTTTTATTTCTGAGGTATTATTTATAGTTACTTTAGTACTATATGGAAGAATATAATTTAATTTTTAAATGCGATTATAGCTTTTTAAAGACCATTTAAATTGTTGAAACATATTGATTTGATAATAAATAAATCCTATATACTATATTACTATAATATAATTTTAAGCTTCGAATAGTCACATGACAAGCAGTTTCAAAAATAATAAAACAAATTGTATTAACTTCAGGTTATAACATATTATTAACACATTATTAAAATCATCTTTCTCCGTCTATAAATGAAAAATATTGTATTTGTATGCACTATTTTACCTAATATAAAAATATATGTATATTTTATATAATATCTGTTAGTTTTTTTACTGACGTCATATTCAGGATTATAAAAAGTTAGATTTGAAAAAAAAAATTTCAGAATAATATTGATTCCGTTTTGAGGCAGAATGTTCTAAATACGGCCTATATAGGACTATTGTCCGTACTTTCTGACTGTATGTCCTGTAAAAGACAACGTGATTTATTTTTCAATTTATTCCTTTATAAAACGTATAACGTATAACTTTATAAATGTATAGGGTCAACACACGGGTATAGAAATGGGGTAAAAGTATTATTATTATATTTTTATTGTTATATTTTATATACTAAAATATCCTATTTGATCATTTGAACATAACTCTTTTTTAGTTTGGGAGTAGGGGTAGTTTATGAATGCTATTTTCAAAATACACTTATATACTTAATGTTATCTGCATTCAATGATCATTACTATAAACAGATGACACGTTTAGAGTAGTTTAAACATTCGTATCCGTTTTGTTTTCTGTGCTTAATTGCTTTGAACGAACACTGTACAATATATACAGCTGTACTTTAGGTTTTTAATTTTACTAATAACGTGTTAAAATCCAGAAATAGATTAATGTACAAATTGTTTACATCAACTGATACATAAAAACTAATTCGTGATTTTGTGCATATTTAAAAAGATAATACAAATTAAACATATAAAAATAAAATACGCACGATACCTATATTTAAATTGTATAACTTAAGCGGGAATTAAAATTTTTTATTGAATTTTAGAATTTAGTGTGAAAATTTCATTTTTTTAGTTACCTTTTAAATATGTTAACCAACATAGGATATTGGAAGTAATAATATGAAAAATTGATAAAATACGAGTCACATTTTTTTTTTGAGTTAATAATGATGCAATTCTTAATTAACATGCAAGGTAAGAATAAACATTTAAAAAATTTGAATATGTTTTTAAATATGCTAACTATAAAATTCAACAATTTACAATACCTTTATATAAATCCATTGTAATACAGTGATTAAAGTGAGGGGGATGGAGGGGGACGGCGTCTCCCTTCTTTGCTTAGCTTAAATTTGGCGTCTTCTTTAGTATATAGTCCCCTTTATATTTCTAAATGTTTAATTAAAAGTTGAAACTGAATTTGTTCTTTTGTACATAATATTCAAAAATTAAATAAAAAAAGTTTAAAAAATGGTTTTTAGTTATAAATTGTATGCAAGATCTATATTATAGAAAAAACTATTTCGATTTTTCTTTGTTCTCCAGACATTCTCTCCTTGGCCGGAATATAGGTAAATAATATGCGTATTTTAAAGTTATAACTACAGGGTTTGTACATTATACATTTATACATAATAATAGGTATTATATATACATATATACATCCGTGATAAATTTTTACAAATTAGGTCAATAATAATATGGATTAAAAGTTAAATTTATATAAATATTTTAAAAATATTACGGTACTGGTTCAGGGGACGCCTTTTTTTTTGTATTAGCTATAGTCCCTCCTGCAAATATATTCCACTTTAACCATTCTTGTAATGTAAACAACCAATAAAATAACTTCCGACTTCGAAACGTACATATTATGTTTGTAAGAAATTAAAATCACACGATAGTTTTATGAGTTATATAATTAGTTAAATTCGATTTTAAATTACAAAAATAAATGAATGATCAATTAGTTAAATTAAACTACAGTTTTTATAGTCATTTTTATCTAAAAATAAATCGAATTTTCCAAAAAAAATAGTTATATCTATTCCTTAAATTAATATTTATTATACTTGTGACATTAATACTTGTGACATTTTATAATTATTATGTTATAAAACTTAAATAACAATAGTACACACTTTTATTTTACGTATATGTATTTGAACAACTATGTATAACATTGTGACTTATAATAATAAATAATTTATAATAATTAATAATTAGTATATTTAAATAACATTAAAACCATAATATTATTTTGTAGGCACAGTTTTATTTGCATATAATGTTTTACTAATTATTGTTATTGTGATAAGATGAAATGTATTGAAAACATATAGCATATACATTAATGTTGTCAGTAAATTTTGTGGCTTGGTGGTTATACACGGTTAGGTTAGGTTAGGTTATAAACCTTGTTCAATATAATTCTTTCGTCTTTATGTATGAAATAATATTTAACTAAATAAAATATGATTCATATAAAATATTTATGTACAACACGTACCGATGTAAACATTATTTTATTTATTTATTTCCGTAATAAAAACGTAAATTTGCAGCATGTATTTAATATAATTAAATCTCGTGCTGTAATACTATGCACGTTGTGAAATGTTTGTAAATTACAACATTACATAAATAGGGTGTAATTTGAGTTTTTTTTTTTTATATATATATTAATACGCGCAGTAAAATTACACGTAAATACTGTAAAATGTACAACGTTATATAGGTGTTAAACTGAAAAATTTTAAAATAGTTTACCTTTTTCCTATAATTTCGTTTTCACGGTGACGAATGAAAAACGAGTGATTCACGTCCTGCAATTCCATCACGTATTATATTAAGTCGACATAACTCTTAGGCATGCGGTCAGAGTGGTACAAAGTTTTACCAAAACAAATGATTCAAGAAACCAAGGGAAGATGATGGAAAATGGGCAAAACCGCTGTCAAGTTAATATCTATTGCGCGAGATAAATTGATGAAAGTCGGTACCTTATCAGAGTCAAAACGTTTTATTACTCATCTAACTCATCCTAAATATAACCTACGGAGAATTTCCAGATAGTTTTTGCTTATTTAAGACGAACTGCTCAAACTTATGACATTTATAAATATTTAAAATGTCAGCTTCAGTGTTCATTATAATATACTGATATCCTGTATTTACATTTTACTATAGAGACTTATCGAATTCTATATTAATTAATAAAATGGAACCAGATTAATAGAATATTTTATATTTATAGAATTCGAATATAAGCCTAAAATTATTTCTTACACGAATGAAATTTGAATTAAAATTCTTAAATAATTCCAACCAAGGCTTTAAAAATATACGATAAATAATGATTTTTTATAATATAAATACAGTAATTAGGTATATAGATATAAAAAAAAATTCAAGCCACTAAATATAGGCAACTGTTATATAATCTTATTAGTGTTTTTGTATTTTTACCGACTTTAATTTTTTATACCTGGATATTTAAAAAGTGATCAACAAATACTTTAAATTAATATATTTACCAACGAATTATTTTGTCCCTTTTTTAATACAATCTAGCATAAAATAAAAATTAATAAAAATCTGAGCATATAATATAGTACTTATATAGTGACATAAATATCTAAATTACTATTAAGTGCTACTGGTTCTAAATTATGGAAAAGTTGTTTGATTTAAATTTCAACAATTCTTTGGATTTTGCTCAAATTTAAAGCCCGTAAAGTCCGTAAATTCACGTTATATAGTTAGGTTTGAAAAAATTTTAAGTTAAATTTTTATTCACATATAGGTACAGTTCAATTTCCAAACCAAACCAAATACCGGAGTTGAGAATTTTGGATATTTTAACGGGCCATATCTATATTAGTAAAGATCCAGATAAACATTGGAAGGCGTTCAGATATATCACAGTTGATAATATATCTATTAACAATCTATTATAATATTAGTATAATAATATTATAATAATCTATTAGTTGGGAAATTTTTCTCAATCCTCCTCCTTAATATTACTTAAACAAAAAAAATCAATTTTTACATTGGAACTATATATTATACTATGATCCCTTCATATTTACTATATAGTTTATATTTATAGAGAATCAATGTCTTCGCAATCCCCTCTTCCCGGATTTCTATTAATGATCACATCAGTTTTTTGTGAGACTTTAATCTGTAGTTAATTATTATTATTATTATTATTCATCCTGATCGTTCATCGCCATGATAATTTAACTCAGTATAATGTGGTTGGCGTCGTGTTGTTATTATTCGTACGATTCTATGTTAGTTTTTATCCGTATACCTTCAACATATACATTATACAATATATTATACATCATCAGTGAAACCAAAATGTTTGCTAATGCCATTAGCTATTTGAGACCTGCTGATGATACTTGCAAGTAGTTACAACGATAATATTATTTCGTAGTGGGCGAAGACGCTTATAATAATTTGCGATTTCAAACTCAGACATACACGGATTGTGTAATAATATGTCTACAACATGTTTAACCGGCGAATATTCTCGAAACCACAAAACTCAACAAATTAGTTAATAGCAATCTGTAATATATGTAACGAGACTTGGCATATTATATATACGAACCAGCTATATATATATTAATACATTTATACGTAGATTGTAGATAGTGTAATATTACCACTGATAACATGCATATATTATTATATTATACTACATATTATTATGTATGTGTATAATCAGTGGTCGAAGGTGAGAGTAAATACGGGACTAATACTGTGAATTAATTTCACTGAAAATTCTCAACCCTCCCTACGCCCAAAAAATATATATAATGAAAGGTCACCTTGAAAATTTACATTTTAAAACGAAAATATTAAAATATTTTAACCATTGATATTATGTATTTGTTTACATTAGTCAATTTTAAATTTCAAGTTTACTAAACTCAAGTGTCCAAATCAGTTAAAGATATTAAGAAATTAAATTATGAAGCACTTTTCATAAATGTTTATGAATATAAATGTATACCTAGTAATTATTAATTTAGACTAGTTACTTTAGAACTCTTGAATTATTCTATTATTATTATACAATTATTAAACAAATAATAAATATATCTAAATTTAATCATTAATATCTGTAAAATGATATAATATATTTAAATGGATAACAATTTTTTGTTTGATCTATTATTATCTAATAAAGTTTTGATATAACATGTAAATATGTATTATCGAGAAATGTATAATAGTTTGGATTCAAAAACCATTTTATCAGAAATATATTTATAACAACATACAATTTTACTAAAATAAAATTTAGTGCCTACTTCAGTATCTAAAGTTTAAAAAAAAACAAAACATTAATAAAATGCAATTTTAATTTTGATTAAATTTGTAAATAGAATATTTTATAGTTGAATCACATGCGTATGAGTAAATCTTTATGGTTGTACTCATAAATTTCATAATAATAATAAAAGTTTTTCTCTTTTTACAAATAGGAACACTACGTGACAGGTTTACACCGTGTTGTACTGAATGTAAAAATAATAAGAACCACGCAAGATCTATCTATTTATTATCTTAGAAAAAAATCCAATAAGAGAGTTTTAATATTTTAATTTATGATTGAATAGATTTATTATAGAAAGAATTTATTAAAATAATACAATTTTAATTTTAATTTATATTTTACTATATTGTTATATAAAAATATTTTAAAATTAATTAATTAGAAGTTTACAATATTGCATAAACAATATTAGTATAAGTTTAACAAAACGTTACCATTAACTAGATTAAAAATGAAAATTGAAATTTGAAATTATTTGAGAAAATATTCGGTTCGTCTAAAAATTAGAAATATGAATAATTTATATTGATATACCAGCTGCTATACGTATTTCAAACGACTATACGAGTATGGCATATCATAGTGAAAATCGGGCTTCTCTAAAATGTAATTAATTGAATACACAGAAATGTGTAATATATTTAGAAATAAGTACACTCATAATATAATCCTATAAGTTATCCAAAAGCCAATCCATTATTATTATTATCGTTGATAATGTTTATGTATTTTAATAGTTTTATTACCTGGTGTAATGTGGTTGACTTAACTCTTAATGAAGAAAAATATTAAATCATTTCCTTTTTCAGATCCAGAAATGTTTATAGATTACAATTATTTTGTCAACGGCACACCTCTAAAGCAGATCTTCGAAATTAAATACCTAGGATTCATATATTCACCTTCTTTTTACTTTAGATCCCATATTCAATATATCTCCTGCAAGACCTAAAGGATTTTAGAATTTATACGACGTCATACTATTCAATTCAACTCAGCATCTTATTTTTTACATTATATTGTATCTAAGTAAGATCTATCTTGGATTATGGATCGATAGTTTAAAATCCATCTCTTCAGGTCGAGAACAAACTTGTCGAACAAGTTCAATCTTGTTTCCTTAGTTTTCCTGGATTTCTATTAAAAATTAACCATCCCCAGCATAATTACTCTCCAGTCATAAGAAAATTAAAACTATGTTCACTAGAAAATAGGCAGGAAAGGGAGGACCAATTATTTTTATTCAGCCTATTTCACTCATCCCATCTCCTTGAACGTATTAGTTTACGTATATCAAATGTTCATATAAGAACACAAGAGCCATTCCCCCTTACCATTTCAAGGTAATTTTTTTTATGAATGATCAATTAGTCAAAGCTATGACTAGCGTTCCATAAATAAAAATAATGTTGATCTTTGGCTTTAATGCAATTTTTTTTTTTTGTTTTGTTTTCTACATTAACTCTATTCATTATTTTACTATTTTAATTACTTATAAGTATATTATTATAAATTGTTTAATACCATTGATAAAAACCAATTAGCGTAAATTTATAAAAATAAATGCCTATAAACCTACTTTGATTTAATTTATACTTGTGGAATTTCATGTTTATCAAACTGATTCCATACTATGTATTTTAGTATAAATATTATTATAATAGACCGTTATCGCTGTAGTGGTATGATATTATAAATTTAATTTACATAAAATAATGATAATTTCGCCCAACGTTATTTATCATATTTTGTTTAATGTTAACATATTTACCGTCTGAAAATAATCGAATCCAAAATCTGCGTAAATCTACTACCTATAGAGTACCTAATATGTATATATATTTATATAACAAAAATACATTATTGGAACAAATAATATATATATATATGCGCTTATAATTATAAGATAGTAATTAATAATATTATACGAGTATATAATAATAAGATAGTTATTATAATAAAATTATTCCAAAAAATAAAATGTATCTATTATGCCTGATAACAAACCATAAATAGAAAGTAATTAATCTTTATTAATTGACCAAATTGGTGTTAATAATATAGAATAACATTTGTTTTACTGTTTTGAAATGTATAATAATAATATTATTTTCCATTTTTTAAGAGTAATAAATTTATTTTAAGTACATATGGAAATTTTTTGATAGTTCAAAATAACTTTTTTTGGAATTTCGGATTGTTTTATAGGTTTAGGTATTTTATTGTTTAATATTTCAATCAATAATTATGTATGAACAATATGAATTTAAAGTGAATGTATATTAAAATTATAAAATTTGCAAACTAATAATACAAAAATAGATACTTTCAAAATATTGAATACAAAATATCAGTTTTTACTTTAATGATTAAAAAAATGCGAAAAATCTAATATCTACCTATATAATATATAATATTAAATAAAGCGCACAAAAAAAAAAAAAAAATATTATTAAAAATGTATACATTAAATACATTTAGATTTGGAACGATATAATATATAATTTTACCTGATTTTCAAATTTACCCTACCTGGCCTAACCTAGAAATATTGACGACAAAATCGTAATTTCATATTATACCTGAGCTCTTTGAAGAAATTATGAATTAGATACGAATTTAGATTAGAATGTAGTACATATTCAGAAAAGATATTTTGTGAATATACATTTACTATATATTATATGTCATTGGTCACTGTAGATGTTCAGAAAATGTATATGCATAATACTTTTATTTTGAATAAGAAATGAACCACTCGGAATTTTATGATTATAGCCTAATCCTTAGTTCTTATATACTTTGAAGTTTTCTTTCGTTTATATTTGTTGGGTTTGCAATATTATCCAGTCAGTAGATTTTAGATATACTTTATATAAGAGTATATCTATATTTTGATCGTCATGGTCTAAAATTAAACCAATGTTTTTCCGACTTATTTTAATGTAATGCACTCTTTCAAAAAAGTCTTATTATAACAGGCCCAGCGGTGCTCTCTATTCAAAATACAAACGGTAATAATTATAATATACTTAAATTGATTTAATTTTAATCATACACAGTAATAGGTACATTTTATTGTATTAAGCTTTACAGAATTAACTTTGTATAATATATAAAAGCTACAATGGAAAAATTGCTTAATTTAATGTCCCCTCTGAAGTTTAAAACATCCTTTTAAAAATTAAAAACACTCACAAAAATATAGCAGTGCTTCGATTTTGGATGATATAGATACAGAACATTTTTTACTTTATTTATCTAAATTATTATAAAATCTCTAAATTTTTAACTTTTGGTTACTCGTAAGTTATATGGGAACCTTATTACATAATATTATATTATATAATCAATTTATCAAAAATCTAAAAATAATATCTAAATTTATAAATAAGAAATCGTGTATTCATTTCCTAAAAAAATGGCGTTGAATCTTTTATTTGACATTTTCCAATGCTCTTTTTGAGGAAGGGAGGAAGCACTCAAGTCTGACACCATTAAAATAACTACGGCGTTGTTGATACGATATTATCATAAATGGACAATACAGAGTACATATTTGATATACGGGTCAGTGCGTATAAAATATGCTGATATAACCTCTAAAACGATATGTGGCTTTTATACGATCCAGTTGTAATTGTATACGATAACGAGGTGCGACGGGGGTGTTGACGACAGACGGAGCATTATCAGTGATGATTTGATCGGAACAAACATAAACCTACACGTTAAGGTGGCCCACAAAATGTATCCTTTTATTTTAGACTTTATCACTAATAAATATACATAAAATACTGTTTGAATATTTCAATATATATATAAATATAGGTATACTCTTAACTCTATTTGATATTTTTGACAATTATATAACTCTTAATTGTACTACCTATACGAAAGTATTGATTTTATATATCGATAAATATCACGTCGAGTATGTGATTTGTGCAATTATTTTTAAAAATTAGTTATCAAAAATCGTATATTGGAACCTAATATTTATGTAACATGTAACATAAAAAGTTGGATTCTAATTTTTATAGTTGTTTGAATATTACTAAGATTAAAGAAAACCTACTATTACATTATTCTTATTAAAGTATCTTATATTTTAATCTGTACCCTTAAAAACGTATTGTTGAGTAATTTTTTTATAAAGCTCGAGAGTTAAAAAAACATTTTGTCAACTTTGAACATCCTATAATATATTATTGAATAAAAATTGAAAACGTATTACGTTTAAAAATAAATATAAATAAGGAATAATGTGATCACCAAAAAACGGCATAAGCTTTGTGGTTGTGTAAGACATTGAGTTAAATAATTTTATCCCTGCGGCCTGCAAAATCATATATTATACCTCATGAGATCTCAGTTTTCTTAGGCCAATTTATAAAGAGATTGTTTTCAAAATAGATATATACTTCTACCTATCTAATATGAACTCTATGGTTGATGGTTACTTTAAACGAATTACGTTCATCACTATTCTATACATTGTATCGTAAAACAATAGCATTATTTTCTGTCCACTTTGTGCACTATTTTTTTTCATGTAATATATATTTATATATTAGGTTTGTGATCTGTTGCTATTACGCTAAGTATACTCTGTTCAGCGAGAGAACGCGCTGGTTCTGCACAATATGCAGACCGAACGACCGCTGAGCCGCCGTATTAAGACTATATGGCTGGGGGGTTGTGCACATGCTGGGGAGATGCGCGAAACCGGACCGATTTTGGTCGGCCCGGGGCGCGTTCTCCTCTCGCTGGACAGAGTTTATACAAATCGTCGTTTTTGTAACATCAGTTAGATAAGTCCGTTTATGGACGAATAAATTAAATATATATATTATATATCAACTAAAATTCTAAACAAAAAAATGTGCAAACTGGAGAAGACCGATAATTATGTATATACATATTTAACGTCACGCTCACGCATAGCTATAGCATATACAATATACATAGATAAATGTGAAGGTAGATATATTACATACATTGTTATATTATTATAAATGTATATATAAACGTTATAAAACCGCTTCTGCGACCGATTAATTAATAACGACACCGACAACGTCCTAGGGACTTGTGGTGACGTTTTTCGGTCACAAAACACATTTAACGTTTTTAAAAATGGCTGCAATATTTTGAAACTATTCATTTTATTTTTTTTATTTTACCTAAGATTTTTTATTCATAGGATAATCTCCAAACAGACAAAACCAATAAGAACATATTTGTACTTAGCTATAATAAATTAAAATGTAATGCATGTAATTCGAAAATCAAAAATTTCATGTTTTGGGTTATATAGTACGAGTACATAAATACATTATCGTTTACTATATTTCTGCCGTCATGCGTTTACTCGAGCACACGTCAATGCTCAGGTTCTTAGGTATCTACTTTTTTCCGTTTGACAGTCAAATGGTGGGAAAAAATCCAATTTCCTATCTATTTTAGTTGTAGAACGAAGTTAAGAAGAATGTATTGGTTTTACAACGATGTGGATGTTTTTTTATGTACTTATCCAATTTTTCGTATATTTATACACGAAACGCTCCAAGAGTTTCACGTGTCTGTCAATAAACGAAATATATAAATTAAACAATATGAATAGATTCTATAAAATAGATTGAAATCGAACAAAAATTGTAATTTGCGAGTGTCATTTTTTGAATATATCACTAATGGAATCAAAAAATTAATTTAAAAACTTAGTAGGTATAAACTGTGCTCCTGGTAGAAAATTCTTATAAATAAAATTATTACATATAGAAATATCTGTAAAATTTGTTAATACTTTTTACTTTTAACACTTTGATGTAGAAAATCTGTTACCTCAAAATTCAAATTTCAAATTTAGTTTTGTATTTTGGAGATGAAAAATTTTCAAGACTTTGTTATTGGTACCTACATATTTTAATTGAAATAGAAATAGAAAAATTAATTAATAATAAATGAACATTTATATAATTAAAAAAAAAAAAATTAAAATGTGGGAAAATATATTATTAAGATAGATTAGTTTTAAAGATTTATATTCGATTTGTTTTATCAGGGTAGATGTTACTGAACATAATGGACTATAGTCTGTGCTACTCCAGTACATTATATTAACTAAAATTTATAACGTAACATAATATGAATTCAGTCAGTAGGGAATGAAATCATTTCGCCCATTCGATCAGAATGTATGAGAAGTACATACCTAATTATTAATATTAGTAAAAAATATATAAAAAATCAATTTTTAAATAATTTGTTACACATAATGACGTAAGTATGTATAATGGTAAAATACATATAGGTACTCTGTAATAATATCAAATTTCAAAACCCATTATTTTTTGGATTTAAGAAAAAGTGAATCGTTTTCGGGTAGAGTTTTCCTTTGCATATTTATCGAAAAAATCGAAAAATAAACTTTTAAAAGGACTATCATAATAAAATATGCTACTAGAAAACGAGTGAACACGTAACGATTTGATCAAATCTTCTGGTAGAAAATATGATCCTTCTTATATTGAAGACATTGACATATACGGTTGGGTCGGTCGATAGAAAAAATGAAAAATAAACCAAAATACAGTAAAATTTAAACCGATAATAAAAAAAAAAAAAATTGAAGACCAAAAAACAATAACAAAATAAATTTAAAAATAAATAGGTACTATATATAAATACTATTTACAACTTTTTAAAAATATTTTTGTTATAAGTAAGATCGCATTTGTATCGAATATATTATTTTTATTTCTCATTTATAATAAAATCAATAGATTTATTTCTTTTTGTCACTGTTTACATACCTCTGATACTCGTTTAAGAATGTAGTAGTATAGGTATTGTAATCGTAATACACGCAGTTGAATTAGTATAGTTTTAAATTAATTATTGGATGCAGTCAACAATTATTATTTTTATTTAATTATACATGAAACATAAAATAACACAAAAATATAATGCTGAATTCAATAATAATACGATGAACTTTGTTATATATATAGGTTTTTATTTATATAATAATTAATGCAATCCTACACTGTAGTTACGGGATATAATAATATTTTTAAAATATTCATCATCTATTCAGACAATTTTTTTTTTTCAATTTTCGAGTTTTGTATTTTCCTGGTTTAAGGAAATATTTTTTAAAATTATTTTTTAAATATTTCAAGATAATATTTTATAAATGTTTAAGATAATATTTTGAAAATCATATAATTCATCTGAAAATATTTTAATGCTGTGTGGGACGTCTAATCTGTTGATTTAAATAATATTTTTAATTTTACATTTTTATATTATGAGGTAAACTGATTTATCATTTGTTATTTAAATGCTTTCAGTTATCAATTACATTAAGTAATTTTTATTAAATGTATAAAATTTTATAATATTTTATTTAAACCAAGTTATTTATATATAAAATAATAACAATGGTTCATTACAGGAAAGTGTACCTACTTGAAAACTATAATAGCCTCTTCATTCCCTATCCCTGTCAAGTTTAAAATATTCACTCATTAATATATAACTATAATAACAATAAATATAAATTATATACCTATATTGAATATTCTATATTCTAATTTCTATATTCGAGTTATTATGTTATACTTTTAATCATCTTAACAGAAGGGTCTGGATTTATTAAATCTTAAAATCATACATATTTAAAAAACAAACTCGTAATTAAAAAAATATATTTACTCGATAATAGTAAAAATATTTGGACATTTATAAAATTTCCATATAGTTCTGTATCATAAAATAATATATAATCTTTTTGAAAAATTTCAAGTCTCTAAGATTATCGTTATCCAATATAAGATGACATTAAAAAGAAGGTAAGAGATTTAATAATACCTAATAAATAGGTAAACGTTTAAAATGTTCATAGACATGTATATACACATAACAAAATAAACAAACTAATCCATTTTCTTAGAACCTATAATAATAATAATAATAATTAAAAAAAAAAATAATAATCACTTCAATGTCCTGTTATATATTGATATTAACCCAAAATAGACAATAATTAATAAAGGTAAAATTGTCATATCATATCATAAAAATTGTTTGCATTATTAAGTTTGTATAAAATGTTTTTGACATAAGTAGGTCAGGCATAAAAATATATGAAATTATATACAATTTGGTAAATGACTATGAGAAGTTTTTGTTAATTTGTATAATAAGTATGTACCTACCAAAGAGACGCGTGAATATTTAGTATGCCTCAAAACAATGGCGAACGAATTAATTGCTCAGACATAAAGAAAAATCATTTAAATATTTTAATATAATTATGAACATTTTATTAATATTAGTATTTTAGGCCATATTAGGTAAAATGTATACCATTTTATTAAAATAATATACGTTAATTACTGTCTATTATACAGTTTAGATCTATATCCATCATTATATAGACATGTTTTTACACATATAGATTATTATTTATATATTCCAAAACAATTCAAAAATGTCATGCGATTTTTGAACCGTATTCGAACAATATCAAGTTTAATGAAATTAAGATAATATTATATTAAAATTGTGTATATTGTTTTATTAAAGTTTGTTATGTTCGAAATATTTTTAAATTATAAAAGTTGCCTGTTAAACAGAAACACAAAATTCTGTCAAAAGTATAGTATAATACGATAAAAGTAATGGTATTATATAGGTACATACCTATCGTTAAACAGATTGTATAAAAATTAGGGAGTGTCATTCGTTATATCGTGAATAATACGTCAACAACATTTGTTCAAAAACAATGTCCATTTAAACATTTTATTAATTTCGTACAAAACTCGTGTGCATTTAATTTAATTCATTATAATTTATAATTAAAATAGTTTTCGCATATTTAGATAGAGCAATCTAACTTTGAGGTATTCAATATTTATAGTCAAAGAATACCTACACATTTTCTACTCGCAAATATAATAAAAAAAATCTCGTTTTAATATTATAAAATATAAAAATATTCAATATTACATATAAAATACAAAGTAGTATGTTTTCGAAGAGTATATGCAATATATTTCAGCAAATTTTCCACAAAAAAATTAATTAAAATATTAATGTGCATTTAACTAAAACCTAAGTGTAAAATGTGTTTATTGTAAAAAATTTAAATCCAGTGGTTCAAAGCTCGTTTATTTTTTTTTAAACATACAAGAATAAAATAAAAATTCAATATTATAAAAAATTATGGTCATAGTTTTATATTCCCCTATTGCTAAAATATTCAACATATTATTTGTATACTAAATGTTCATATTATGTACATAAAAATTTCACGGAATTTTTTATAAACATTTTTTTTTTTATATAAAATATTTCAAATCAATGAAATATTGAACTTTTTTAAAAATTAAATGAACTTTTTTTGCAATTATTTTACGAGTAAACGAATGTATAAATTATATTTTTTAGGTTGAAATGTGGAAAACCTGATTCAATTCCATTGCTTGGAAATAAATCAAATGTGTTGATTTATTTCGGAAATACGTGTTAATGTTACGCCCATTGTATTACATTTTACAATATCTCTATAATACATTAGTAGATTAGATCGATCAGCAAATAACGATTATTTTTTATCAATTTATCAAAACGTGTCCATATATACTATATATTATGTTTTGTTAAAATATACATTTGAATAATTTACTTAATTTTTGGGAGTATATTCATTAATTGTTATTATTGTTACTCATCTATTATATTGTAATTAATATGCTGTGTCTATACGTAAAATAGGAACATTTTCTAATATTTTTTTATTACTATTTTCATCAGACTTGAACGTGTTTGCTGAATTTATATTATGAACAATAGAGTACCTGTATAAATATAGTGAGTAGACCTCAACACGATAATAATAATATACGAAACAATCCTCGAGGGAAATTATTAAACTACAAAATGGCGGATAAATTAATATTAGCGTGGTCAAATATTTCACAAAACGAATACTTTAAATACAATAATGTAATTTATTTCAATAAATATTCCGTTTGATGTCTACTAATTAAATTGAAGTATTATTATAATTATTAGGAAAATCTTAAATTTTAAGATAATTGGGATGATATTATTTTGTAAATGTTTTAATAACAATGGCCAAGAAACGTTCATGATGAACATTGTAAGAAAATTTTATAAATAATCTTCTTACAAAGGTTTCATTAGCAATGTTTCAGAAATCAATTTCATACAGTATTTTTACAACTACCTTATTTAACGCAAGAATACTAAGCCATCTGTTGTCGGATCTATTGGCAGTGTACACAAATAATTATAAAAACACAATTGGTTTATAAAACCATACAAAATGTTATCACAATTAAAAATTTGTGAATTAAATACACTGTAAATATTAATTCCTAATCACACGTATTATTACGTACCTACTATCCTTACATGATAATATGTACATGTCATTCAAACTGTGATTGTTGGGACATTTTATATCGTATTTTTTTCAATAAATATAAAAGTTAATTAAAAACATTATTAAGATAATATAAATTTAATATTTACAAAAATTATAAAAATGTTAAATTTACAAAAAATAATATATGGGTTTATAAGTCAGCAGTTAATATGTGGAAAGTCGATGAATAATAATCAAATACAAAAATAAAATTAAAATAAAGAGAAATGCTGGACGGAGTGTATATAAATATATAGATATGCTCGCAGACAATTACAAATCGATTATGATAAATTGAAATCGATCGGGAGATGAAATTTTGATTTATTGGTATCAGGGAGATTGAAGGTGCAAGGAGTTGAGATGACAGTTTTGACTTGGTGGAGGGTGTAGTTTATTGTTTAGGCTATGGTGCATATTTGATGATGAATCATAATTCATAATTATCAATACTATAATATGTTCCAAAATACATCACTTAGTAAAAATAAAATTTTAAAGTTAAGTATATAGCATATGATAATTACTATAATTTTAAAAGTACCTAGGTACATATTACCTGTATACAAATTTGAGAGTAAATAAATGATTGTATGATTTTTCGTATAACTGTATGAATATTTAGAACACTTTTAGGGCATTAAATTCTGAGCTTTAATGACGGTGTTTCTTATACAAACAAACCATTTAACCATATAGGTAGTAATTTTATTGCAAAAGACGTAAGAATTTAGCGTTTCAGATTTATATAGATATATAGTAGAAAGATAGGATAATAAATATATATTATAATAGGTATTATTTTATATTCGGTATATATTGTATTAGATCGCTTTTATACCAATCTTATGACACAAGCAATTTGATTTTATGGCATATAATATTATAAAACGTACTATTTCCAATGACAGAGTACTGAGAAATGAAAACCGATTCGGTTCGAGATAAGAGAACATTTGAATACTAGTGCTAACATTTTTGACTTGTACAAAAGGTTTTGTCATATATACGAAAGATTAAATGTCATCATATTTAATATTTTACATATGAATATTTATTAGTGGCGGCTCGTATGCTTTGAAAGTGGGAGGGCCATTAAAAATTATATTAATAGTTGAAAAGCATAGAATACAATAATAATTATGTACCAATTTAAAAAGTGTTTATTAAACCAAAATGAATACCATATAGAAAAACCAAAATATAAATACGTTGTAAAAAAGAGCGAAAATTATAAAATAATAAAATCAATACGTTTTATACTCAAAATTTAAGTGTCTGCCTTTCATTTCACTAAACAGGTCTTTCAAGTTGTTTTATTGAAATTTTCTGTTAATATGATACCTACTGAATATTTCTCTACTATAATACTATATTATAATAATATAATAAAAGAATAAATTAAATAAATAATAAAGAAATGTAGAAATATGCACTCGACACGAATACACAGTAAATATCATAGAGTAAGAATACTCTAATAATAGTTACATAAAATAACTTATTCCGTATTGTTCTGCAGTTTACATGCATGTCGGGCGATTATTCGTATCGCTCCGCAGCCGTATTATTACCGAATTTCCCTCTTATTTTTTTGCGTTTTGATCATATAGTTATGACGGCCGATTGTCGACGTCGTCCCAGCGTTGTTCAATACTCGATAACCGCGTAGATGTATAATAGGTACTTATTTCAGCAGTAATTACGTACATTTGTACATTTTACTCTACCTCGTAGTGTTTTCATGACACTGGAAAACGATTTGAACTTTCGACAATAATATTTTGAAAATATATTACATTATAACCATAAATAATTTTTAATATTTAAATCGATATTTAACTCGTTAATAAGTAATTTGTTAGGTAAAATATTAGAGGGGGGCGGTACCCCTACACACGAGCCACCACTGATATTTATTTATTTTTTGATTGTTTTGCCATTTATTGTTCATCGATTATCCAAAATATATCCCCGTACAGGTCAACTGAGTTTTAACCACTAAAACGAATCTAATTCATAGGGTTTGATGTATGTTTGGTAATATCGTGAATCGTGATATGTAAGATTTCAATCCAAATCAAAACCGTTAATGTACATTATTTTTATTCGATCACTGATCAGTGTTAACCGACTGATATATGATTAGTAAAAATATCATTTTCAATAGAGAATATAATATAGTAAACAAATCAAATAAAAACTATAAGAAGTTTGAGAAATGCATTATAGGTATGTCGTACATATAATATATATATATATGAAATATACCGTGTATCATGTATGTGCTAGATTATACACTATAGAATATATATATATTATAATTAAAGAAACAATTAAAATATTTTATAAATTAATTTTAATGATGAGAAATATTTTTCTTCTACGTATTTAATATACGAACAAAACGGCAAATATTTCAATATTGTTAAAGAAATAAGGGTAAAAAATTATTACGGGGAAAATGGGTTTATATAATTATTTACATTCGAATTGCGAAAAATACCTTAAATATTTAGTTATACAACAACTGAACAACAATGTTACTTGATTTGTTATAATATTATAATAAATTTACGACGAATAATAATACATGAAAACCATGAGTAAAATACTGTTTTAGAAAACACACTGACACGGAATACTTAAGTTAATTTAGGTACTTGGAAAATATAATATAAAAAACATTTCACATTTTAATGTGTTTTTATAATATTTTTGTGGAATACTTTTGAAATAGTTATTATATATATTTATTATGTACTTACCTCTTATTTTATTTTTTTTATGTAACGAGCAAAATATATTAATCATGTCATGTTAAAAAGTACATAATTAAATTAGTAATTTTAGGCTGTTATATTTATAGGTGTATCTAAGTTCAATTGTTTTATATAAAAAATTAAAATGCCAGATTTTTTTTACGAGAAAATTTGGAAACATTCTGAAGAAACCTGTCTTTTTTTCTAATCTTAAAAAACATTGAAAACTTAGAAAAATTAAAAATAATAAACTTCAAAAATATTTAATGTTTAAGAAAATTAAAAAATATATATTATTTTTTTTGATAAGTAAAAAAAATTCTTATTTAATTTTATATTTTTAATTACTATTTCATTTCAGTTTTTCAGAATGTTGATATATGATTATTTTTATTTTTATATTCAATTTGTAATTTGTACTTGTACTATTTTCGTCTATTACATAAATTTACACTATATACCCGTGCAGACGGTTTCCCTACACTATATATTTAATTTGTTTATCACTATTATGACACTGTCAAAATTCACTGTAAATGCCTAAACATTTTTTCCGGAATAATACGTTTTTCTCCCCCATTTTCCGGAAAAATATGTTAATTTTACATATCCCTCTTTTCGAATACAATCATTCAAGTAGTTTTTTATCAACTGTATGGAGAAATTATACCACATTCAGTATTTGTTACGTAGATATTTAATTTTTGTGTTTAAAATAGGGTGACCGTACATCCCGTTTTTGAGAATTGTGTCCCATCAACTTTAACAGGACGCTTTTTGTCCCGATTTTGGCAATAAGGTCCCTTTTTTTACTTATATTTTGTTTTCTAAATTTTTTCTAAAAATAATTTGCGGAAAATTTACGAATGACCTTTTTAGCTTATTTACCATTTTCAAATCGATTTATGAACATTTTGGTAGAAAATTATTACAATATTCAAATTTTTTTTTATTGTTATCTTTTAATTTTAAAAATACGATCATCCTAGTTTAAAATGACAAAACGTCATTTGATATTTTGATCGATATTCATTCGTTATAAATTCGTTGACAAGTTGGGCATTATTTCTAATATCATATTATGGCTCTTAATGCGATTATTTCTAATATTTGAGGCAATCCTGGAAAGTTCAGTAATGGTTTAACTCGTTAAAACTTAACTATATGAGTTTGTTGACTTTACTTTTATTTCGTTCTGTAATAAAGCTGTTCAATTATCTTCATGTACAAGTGTTACTATAATAAACGTACTACTTTGTAAGCTTCCTCAGGTATATAATATGTTAAATTTCTTTAATAAAATTTTCTTATATGTTTTTGAGAATTAATTATAGTTATTTTCTTTATAAAACGATAATAATATTACTTATATTATTCATATGTAAATTATTTCAAATTACTGTATTATTATTTTAAATATAATCTAATTAAACCCTGGAGGTATTGTCGATTACTTACCAAATAATGAAGTCATGGAGAAATTTAATATCTACATTATATTAAAAATACTTATATACCGAACCAGCATTATTTTCTCTCGAGACAGAAACTAGTTCACATGACTTAACAAAAGTGACTAATATATGCGTGTTATTTCAATGAAAATAATATACAGATATACAAATTGATATATAAATGTTTTATATTTATAAATTATAGATTTAATAAAAAGTAGATATTTAAATAAAAATTACATAGTATAAAATATATAAATCGTATAATTTTCTAAAAAAGCAAATCAAAAAGACACCCGCAAGTTTCTTGAATATAATTATACATATATATAAGTACTAAGAAGTATGTACTATTATAAACAAATAATAATCGCACAACTGAATTATCTATGCTTCATTTAGTATAATACATTCTGGATTGTCTGACATCTGTTAACATTCTGTTAAGTGATTTTGATTTTTTTCAAGAATTTAAAAAAAAAAATCAATTTACCAGGTAACATGAAATAATATATATTTCAGGAAGTGAAAAAGAGTTTAATATTTTCCGAAGAATTTATTGCTTTATCAATTTGCGGGGTTCACAAACGACCACCTCCTAGTATGTAGAACGAATATACAGCTAACGTACGATACTTCTGGTATTTTATTGTCGGCGTTGGTTTTGACACTTCGTGGCACAGAAAACGTAATCACTGGATTTTTGAAATAATCTTGAACTGTAAATTGTTTTTAATGTCCAAATGTGCAAAAAAAATATAAATTTCTAGTATCACCATTATCCCTGAATACTAATTTTTTTATTTAATGTAACATGTTTAGGTATTTGTATTTACATTTTATTCATTTATTTATTTTATTTTACATAGTAATATAATTTCTCATTTACTAATTTGTCTTTTTTTTTTTTTGTAAACTTTTCAACATCTTCCTGAATGTGATTTTTAAGAACTTTTTCGGCTGATGTCTAATTGTCAAAGACAAGAAGTTTTCTGAAGCCATATGAATATTTTAGTTGGCTAAACATATCAATGAAAATATAAATAATCGATAATATTTATTTAACCAATATTTTACGAGAGACAATTTTAAATTAATAAGTACTATAAATTATAATATAATCGTTTTAAAGGAACACTATTAAATATATCGAATTTTTATACGAAAATTTTAATTTTTATCGAATGTTTATCCTTATAACCTAATATTTAATATATCTCACTACTGACTCCAGGCCTATGTTAAATAATATGAGAGATGGTGCGTTTTCCTGTCTTAGATCTGTTTCAACTGAAAATCTTTCTAATATTTTTGCGTTGATCTTAACTTTACACTTTGAGAATTATATACATGCCTTTACTAGTCTCACCAATTTATCCAGGATTTCAAGTTAAATCATTACACTCCTAAGCCTATTTTGAGTTATAGAACCGATTTGAAGTCCACAAATAATAATTCCATATCGTTGTGGGACTCGTGACTTTTTCCCACTATTTGTTTGATCGTATGTATTTGATTTAATTAATTGTTGATTTTTCAAGTATGAATCTTGGTTGGTATTCACCTATTACTTCCCTTGTATACAATTTAATTCTGTTCAGTATTATATATTTGATAATCATTTATAAGATGTACTTAGTAGGTATATTCCTCTATAATTCTGAAAAACCCTGGTGTGTTTAGTTATATATAATTATAATTATTTTAAGTTATTTGAGATTGGGTTGCCTATATATCTAAACAAGTTAGGAAAACCCACTCTGGGAGCGCGTTAAATTTCAGGTTTCTAAACGTATTTTATGCAATTATCTAAAAATATATATCTTCCTAGTAACCAAATCAACAATTGTATATAATATGTAACTATATAGTAACTAAGGACAGACGGACGGATAGACAGACGAACGAGTGGACACAACAGGGATACAAGGTATATAAATTTATGTTTAGAAACCTAAAATAAATGAATATATTTTGTTATTATTGTGATTAAAAATTTCATGTAAAAATAAAACATTTTCACATTTACGTGAAATTCAAACAAAGTATATTTAGAAAAATAGCTCATTTCATTATTTTTATTAAACGGTCTAAGTAACGTACCTACATTTCAGTAAATTTAAGTTTATAAATAAAAAATTTCAATTTATTTTATGTCAAATTTTTTGACAAATTTATCAACTCTACACTTTATAACAGAAAATCGTCATTTCTGGAAAATGGACAAATGTAATTTAGTGTGTTTTGGATTGTGACCCCATTTTTGGCACTTTTGGTTTGTTTATATTTGTGCTTTCTAGTTATTTTTTTTAGACTTATGGCTTATAGCTTCAAAATACGTTATAAATGTTCTCATTTGTCGCTGGAAAATGATTGAAACGTGTTTCGGGTGTATATCGGATGCTGCATATTAGAAACGTTGAACCACGCGATTGATCGCTTTTCGCGTAGCCCCAACCAACCGCATTTATTGCATTCAAATCGTCGTCTCGGATAATAATAATAATAATCATAATAATAACATTATGCGATCGTATTTTAGATGTGAGTACGACACTCGAATATGATAAAAGATATATACAAGTACTGTAGAAATAGAGAAGTGTATAGGGCACTTAGGATGACGATGAATCGAAACGATCGCATTGCCTTTTCAACGTATTGATATCGAAAGGGGTAGTAATCCGTTTCAGTCATGTGTATGTAAAGGACTATTCACAGTTTCTATATATATGTAAAATATTATAATATATACGATTTTCCTTTAAAATACGAAAAATAACTATTTTATATGCTCGTATACAGTATATACGTGTATAATGATGCATATAAGAATGACCGAATATCGTCTGAAGACGGACAATATTCATTTTCAATCGTTAAAAATACATTGTTATTAGGTATAAAATATGAATTTAAAACTGACCGTCAGATATGAGTATATAATATGTTATAATATTATATATACCTCTACTGTATGATGTATTGTATTTCTCGTTATCCGAAACTGCATATAATATCAATAATAATAATCACATCGTATCGTATTTTTTTCATCGAATCGTCGACGATCCGCTGCTTATAGCCTCAAATAATCATAATGCGTAAAATATTATACAACCGCCCACTATTTATCATATCATTATATAAGTACCCGTCCACAGTAGGTACGCAAACAATTATATTCGTATGACAGTACCTATACAATATAATACAATATACTGTAGTATATAAACGGCAATCGTCTATTATTCGAAATACATATCAATAAAAACATTAAAAAACGATTTTAAATTTATTTCCACAAAAAAAAAATAAATATCAAATTGCTCATATTTAGCCGAAAATATGACTAATGTACACGTGGATTGTCAGCCATGATATATGCCACATTAATAACAGAGTGAAGAGTAACATTCGCTAAAGGTGCTTTTGACAACAATCCATCATTCTTTTTTTTTATCGTAGGTCGTCAAAATTGTATTTTTACTTATATTCAAATATACTATAAAATACTAAAACACATGGTTTTTGAAAACACGGGCATATCTTATTAAATGTATGTATATATATTATATATATATATGCACGAGTACCCATATAATATAAAATGTATATTATATCGAAAATAACAATATCTGTTGCAGTTGTTTACCGCACGATATTTTGTAATTCTTGAATGTTTCGTGCGAACGTTAATTTTCTTAAGAAGATGCAGTATAAATACGTAATTTCATAATTTCAATGAAAAATTTGTATACGAGTTTCTTATTTCCATCGTTTTATGAAAATATCTTGAAAATTTAATTTTAAAATTTAAAACAATGGATAAATAAAAACATAATTTATAATGCCATACGTAAACTATTTTCGATGTATTGATTTTTTTTTATAAAAATTTATAGTTATTTTTAAAAAATTGATTTTGAATAACTCATAAAACTTTTTTAAGTGTTTAAATACACGTATCGAAGTATAAAATTACGTAGGCTAAATAGCGTTCTTATTTTTTTCATCTTTTTACGATATTTTCTAATTGGTAAAAATGAGAATTGTAAAAGTAATATTTTCAACAATATTTTAAATATAAATAAAAGTAAACAACAACTGCAAATAATTATACTGACGTATTACCACTTCTAAATTATTATTAAAATGTATTTAATATTTATACATTTTTAAATTGTTAGATATTCATTTTTCTCAAAGTGTCCATAAAATTATCTATATATTATATATTATAAAACCCATAAAAAATGGGCACATTGACGCATCTTCTTAACACAAGACGATATTTTAAGACTTTGTGTAAAATATTTTATTTTTTAATTCAAAAAAAGGTACCTATTCTCAAATTACTACAGCGATAAATTATCTTTATAATTAAATTTCTAAAAATGCTAATTTAATACTTATCTATATACAACAATAATAATTATATATTGTTCAATAATGTATAAAAACTTTTTTTTGTAATTGTTTTATTACGGATGAAAAAATATTAAAGCATTAATGTGAAAAAGATGTATAAATTTAAATATAAAATTGTGAATGTTAAAAATGAATTCGAGATCGAACAGAAATTAACTAGAATTTCAATAAGGTAATCAACATAATTTGTCTACGGGATACAGCAGTAGGATAAATTTTTCGGGGAAAAAGAGATGAATAATCAAAAAGAAACTGGTAGACATAAAATATTACATAAATGTGAATTATATATATAAGATGAAATGAATGTTTTAGAAGGAAGTTATGAAAATAGGTTATAGAAAATGTCTAGTTTATTTGTTTAAAATTTAATTGATTTTATTCAACTTAAATTTTTATTATGACATTTGTTAATGTTTTATACATATTTTATAAACAGTGTCGTGGAACCGTATTTTATATAAATTATAGTTACACAAAGTATGTACATTAGATATTACAATATTTTCTTTTAATATTAACCTATTTAATTAATCGCTTATTGATGTATGATAAATTGATTTTCAGTAATAAATAAAAATTGAATGTTTTTCTACTAAAGGAAGAAAATATATTTAACACATTGTTTTAAAAGTTTCCGTTATAATTGTCATACAATTAATCTTCTCTGATCCATATTAACATATGTATATATTATTATAATAGTATTATATACCTATATATCAGCAAACTAATATTTTATTTATAATTTTAAATAGGTACTGCTGTCGAAACACATCAGAGTATACAGGGCCTGGAGCAAATGTATTAGTTTTGCAATAATTCATTATATGTTTATTTTTTACTTGAAATAAAATGAAAAAAAGAAAAAAAAGAAATTCAATGAATTTTAATGTATATATCTTTAACCTTAGAGGGTTGAAATTATCAATCATTTGTTATAGAATAATATAATTTAAAAAATTTTTTTATTATTTTCGAGCTGGATAATATTTTTTAAACATTTAATAATTGGTTTGGATTCAATTATCTGAGATGGCTCATGAACATGTCCATTATTGATTTTTTTGTATATATACAAAATACGGTTCTACATTATTTTAAAATATTCCTGCTATAGATAAGAAGGAACCATAAAATTCTTTTCACTGTCAGAATATGTTTTCGATAACAAATCCATAACGTACTTAGATATATATGCCTAACCCTTACGTGACAATAACACTAAAAAAACTGAGTTAATTAATTATATTTAAATTACGACGATAAAAATTAACGGTTAACAGCATTTTAAGCAATTTAAGAAAAGAGTTAATAATATAGTACATTTTTGGTAAAAATTATACATGATGTTTTATTAATGCAATTTTAACATGGGACCAATTATCTAAGTATTATTTAAATCAAAAAATATATAGTAGGTTTTGGAAAAAAATTTACATTGAATTCATATATATTTTAAATGCGTATTTGACGTCTAAATCCTTAAATAAATAATATGTTTTGTGTTATTTTTATAGGATCAGATATATTTATGAGCATTCTATAGACAATTTGAATAAACTTATATAATTGATATAATTTTGGCATTCTATAACCTAAAAGTTAATCAAAAGACACATGTATAGATAAAATAGAAAATAATGTAGTCGTTTAAATTTTTAACGTAATTATAAATACCTATTCGATTATCGAGAATCTTGATTTCCGCAAAGACTTTAGAAGATAAGTTATTGATACATTCCCGTTCAGTAATCCGTTTTGAGTCAAACATAAAAAATCACCAATCATGTCAAGTGAATAATACGGATACCGACGAACATATAGTTATCCAGGACAACGCCGGAAGTCGCATTTTACTTTCACTTGTATACATTTATCATATATACATATACAATAATTTGATTCTATAGTAAATATGATGATTCTACGTGGTGATCGTATTATAATTTTGTATAATGAAACTAAATTATATACAACTATATAATTATGTTCGTCGTGACAAAAATGTAAATACTGTCAGAGATCGAAGACTGTATTGATGGAAATTAATATGCATTTCATAACACTAAACTTATATTATATGCTATAATGCGAAAAATGACTGTGTCATTTAATATTGGAAATAATGAAATCCCTGTAAAGAGAATAATTATTCATCAAAATATACGAAATAAAAATAATAAATGCTGATAAACATTCGTTTTATTTTCACGGTTATATAAATATGTCAAATTGAAAATTGGTTTTTTCGAAACATAAATACTTCGAAATAATACAACGATAATGTGTGTTATAAGATATAGATGTATTATTTCTCATATAAATAAAATAAATTAATTTGTTGAGATCCCAGTCACGAGTTGTCGAATAAAACACTCCCGTTGTAAGTCACGTTTGAACGTTATTTTAAATCACATCGTGTTTATCGATGGTTTATTCGTTTGGCTGACTAACAAAGGCAAATCCGAGATCACAAGTGTTAAGCTCCTAAGTCCTTACATTGTATTATACAAAAACAGGTGGAATAACGAATTTAGATATGATTACGCATTTACGATACTGTTTTATTTTGTTATTCGACCAGATTATATTACAGCCGGTTTCTATATATCCGACAGAATGAATTTTGTATTTAATTCCATTAAAGGTTCTCGTGCGTAGAAAAGGTAAAATTAATTATCCGATGTGTTTCGGTGGAAAGAAATACACGCAACTGTTGGAAGAACTAAACCACGTATTGACTATTGATAGTGACAAGTGATTGGGTTAAATTCACGAGAACTAGAAAAGTCCAAAAGAACAATTACTTTAAATATTTATAGAAAACCGTGATCCGATCAGACGCGTACAATAATTTAGAATTCAGATGTTTCCAAATTGTATGCACATTTCCGATCGGTTAAATTTTCTTTATAATATCGAAAAATAATCACAATGAAAAAATTACATAATATTTAAAATCACATTTTCATCAACACCCATATTATAATAGATAGTCATTGGCTACCGTACTGTACCTACCGTTTATGGTATTAACCTAGAATATGATAGGTAAAAAATTTACAAATAAAATGTCTCTACATCGGACCTATATCTATGGCAAAGATTTTAAGTTTTTAAAAATGTTCATATATTTATAAAAGTTTGTATCTCTCGATTTGGAAAAAAGTTCGGGAAGATTGTTAATAACATGAAAATACTACCTATATAATACGAGAATATGTATGTAATATCCACTCTCCGAATTAACTAAGAATAAGTTTACGTTCAATTTTCGTATGCTCAAAATGAAAATTTCAAATATTATACACATCAATAAACTATTCGTACAAACAGTCGTTTTTGCCGTATTATTACTTGAAAATTGGATAAAAAAGAAGTACCTACCCGATTTTTCAAAAAAAAAAGAAAAACTTTTTTTAACAACTTTATAGTTAATTACAAAATAATAAGATCGACGGTAAACCAAAATGCTTCAGATACATATACCATATTCTATGACCCAATAAATCATTTTGAAAATATGTATTTATTTTCGCACTCGACGTATGTGTACGTACGTCATCATGGTATGGTTAAGGTTTTTATGCGCATTGTATATAAGGCATACGTGCACGTTCTAGATAAATGGAAAAAATTCAAGTCATATAGCAGAAGTATCACATGATCGCGTCCTATATAAAGCGATACTGGTAGCTATATCGTATTTATACCATCAATACGAGTACTATACCGTCATTGAGACTTTCGAAATGTTTGCGATCACGACCGATAAACATCGATCGTATTTTGTATAATAGGGGAATGGTCGAATGAATGTCCTGTAGTGATGCAAAAAGGTGGCTAAAGAAGATTGGCCGGAAATTCGCGCAGGTATTTCGAACCATATATTAATGGATGACTAATTTTAAACCTTCATAACGACGAGATCACATTCCTATAACAGTATAGATTTCCAGAAAAATTACAAAAATTCGCGAAAAAACTGTAAAAATTGGTTACATAGGTATTAACAAAATATTTATTGAATACCTATATTCTTATAGGTAATTTAAATAATAATAGTAGTTTGTAGAAATTGAATATTCTCATCAATAAATTAGAATTACACCAGTTTATACAGGTAAAGTATATAGATATCACGACAAAGGTGTAAAAACATTTAAACTATTTTTGTAATGAATGCAAATTTACCTTATTGAATAGAATTTTGTAAATTTACTCATTAGTCATTTTTCTACTTTTCAATGTTAGATATATATTGGTATCCAAGGACTGAAAATTTAAATCATTTAAATACTATACTATATTGTTAAAATATTAAATATATTATCCTAACTAAATATTATATATTTTTAAAAGTTTTAGTTACCTATAAAAACATTGAAGTTACAAAGCCATATATTATTTTATTATAATTTTTTTAGGGTTTATGTCCCATATTAGATTCTTCATGTCATGTAACTTTGAATAAAAATAGTTTATTACCTATTATATATACATATATGTTTTTATTTTATTGTTCAACCTATATATTATAGTTTCTTTCAATGTCGTTTTTATTATTTAGTAATGGTAATTATAGTATCCGAAGTATTACAGAAAAAGGCATAAAAATATTAATTTTAAATAGTCAAATTTAACTCTACATAGATATAGCTCTTAAAAATGTAAAAAATATACCGATATTTAAGTTATAACTAACTAATATGTTAACTAATAAATATATATTATGATAGAAAAGTGAACGTGTCAAACATTCTAAGTTCTAAAAAACGAAAAATTTGCTGTAGATTAATGTTCTATGTGCCAATGGCATCAATACGGTGTGTGTTCCAAACTTCCAAGTGCAAAATGAATTTTTTTCTATATTAAATATTAGTTCATAGATAGCAACTGTGTCATACTTATAAACACACGTACGTACCAAGTGCCTTATGTGCTTTATGTGGAATAATATAGAGAAAAGTCTATAATAAAAAATACATCTTCTGAACTCTGATGAAAAACGCTGGAAAGCTTTTAATGTAACTGAAAAAACGCTACTACTGACCAATTGAAAAATCAAACATTGATACCTATACAAAAAAAACCCACATTGTTATTAGAGAAGAAAAAGGATTTGTTGACCGTGGATCATTTTGTATGTATTTGTTCACCGTGGTATTATTCTTACTATTTTTAATTATATTATCATATTAGTTCAAGAGTGAAGACTTGCTTTTTAAATTAAGTAGGTATATTTAATACAAACATTAATTTTGTTGTATTTTATCTAGGTATCTATAATAAAGAATGATTTTCCATAATTAAGTATAATATATATTTTAATAGAAAATTTTATGTTTACTTTATTTATATAAACATTATTTATACATTATTTACACTTAATTAATTCCAAAAAATCAAATTGGAAGTGTAAGTTTTCTTTAAATTTTCGGATATACGAATCAAATTTTGTAATAGAAAAGCAATATTACTCTATTTTATGTAACGAAAAATAAAAATCCATTTTACATTAAAATCCAACCCTAAAAAAAATTATTATTTATTGGTCCATCACTTGCATCCAATTCAATTTCTGGTGACCGGAATCCTTCCCAGCTACGATAACGATCACAGATGTTTCTATAATATATACTTTTTTCTTTTATTAGTTTTGGGTCAGCAAAACAACAACAGACGTGATACAATTACGAGAAGAAAGCGGATTTCGATCTATATTATTGTAATTATAATTATGCACGAAATTTACCCGAAATTATGACTTCCTTTATATAGTCATACGCCACGAATCTTTCGGCTGAACCGAACATTTTATTCGTACTGATCCCTTACTAAATTTTCCTACTTAAAAATATTTCCACAAAGAGTTTATAACAATATTATACATTTAACGGTTAAATAAGTTATTGGTTATCTGTATAATGATAAATATTAATTTTTAATACTAGGTGTGTCTTTGTTGAATTGTATAAAGTATGGATGTATTCAGTATATTAGTTATTGTCCAAATATGCAAAATAAAATAATTTAAATACTTTACATACAATCTATAATTATTTTAATATAATAATATAATTAATCACAATTTATGTTTTGTATTCATATTATACTAATAAACAAATATCAAAATATACCGTCTATTGCAAAAATAAAAACAAACATTAGAAAAAATATATTTTTAATGGATAAATTATGACAATATTGTTTACAAGATAACTCAGTACAGAGATATCATTATTCATTATCATATAAACGGTTGCTTTCATCCCTACTCTTGTTATTTTTCTGAATTTTATCCAGAATTAAAATAAGTATGTACTGGCAAACGGCAAAGCCAACTAGATCAAATTTGTCGTAATATTGTGGAACAACTACACGCGTACATATAAAATACATATATATTATTGGACAATTGATTTTTACGTCGTTGAAATTATTTTGTAAACGATTGTGTGAGGACATAAGGAGCGTCACAATATTGTATTATTTATGTGAAAAAATCATATCCATACCTATATACAACAAAGACATTTATGGCATATATCCTGATTTTCTTATTTAGTAGCGTTTTGAAAATGGGAAGTGGGCGAAATAATAACAGTCCATAATAATAATCGAATTTAGTCTTCTAATCAAAAATAAACCTTTAAATACCTATATATATCATACAGATTTTAATTATAAATAATTTATTATAGAAGTTATTGTATTTCAAACATGAAATCCACAACAGATTCAATTATATTGGGAAGGGAGTAATACGTCACCCCCCAATTATTATTTAGATATTGTATTAGACAAACAGGTACCCACAAAATAACTCAAGGTTATGCGCACTCCCACCCTGTGGAATATTTCTGAAATGAAAAAATTTGACGATGAAACATGATAAAATACACTATACCATATACAGAGTGTCCCACAAAGATCTGACAAATTCAATAACTTTTACTCTGTTGTATATTCTTATGTTTTAACTTTGCTCTACAATTCTTATATTTTAGATATTTTTTGTCAACTAAAAAAAAAATTTTTATTTATTTTTTTTTATAATCCAATATATAAATTAATTTTTGAATAAAATGTGGATGTAATTTTTACATTTTTTAATATTTGTTTGTTAATATTAAGTAATCGATTTTCTAGAGGTTTTTTTTAAGTTTGCTAAAATTTCAATTATTTTCATTAATGATAAATAACCACTAGGTACTAAATAACATAAATTCATTTTTGTCAAGAAAAAAAATTCTTGTTATCATAATATTTTTCTCAAATCAATCATATTGTCAATTTTTAGGTATTTATCATTTTTTATATCGCTGTAATGTTAAATAGCAATAAATAATTTTTTTTTTAACAAACGTTTTTTTTAAATGCATTTATAAAATTATCTTGGATTAGAAAATTGTTTTATTTTTATTTTTAATTTGCAAAAAGAAAATCTTAAATATAAGAACGGTAACGTAGAGTTTTAGTAGTTAAAAAAAAATAAAACTTAAAAATATACAATAGAACTGAAGTAATTGCATTTGTCAGATCTTCGTGGGATATCCAGTATACGTGGAAATCGAAAATGTATTTGGTAGGTATAGTAAGAATGGCGGAGTTCTAAATATACCGTGTGTAAAAAAATCAATGATGATAATATTATGTCCGAAGTGTAAAATTGTAGTTCATTTAAGAAAACTGGCAAAAAAAAAACAATACTTACAACAATTTATTTACATATAACGAAAAGTTTTTAATTTAAATAGCACAATATTGCAATAGTCAATAATGGGCCCAAGTTAAATTTATAATAATGTAAGTATAATTATTCGCTCCCCTCCCATAAATCATTTAAAATAATGAACTGAATAATTTAAAAAATTAACTGTAAAAGTTTAGTTAATACAACGAAATTTTAAATTAGTTAGGTTAATTAATAGCAAACTAATTAACTAACTTAATTTAAAAGTTAAAAAAGCTTTTTAATTTAACTATAGATTTAGACAATATAGTTTAATGTCCACATTTGGTAATTGACTAATTTGGAAATATATTATAGACTACGTTTGATTTATACTATGTTATACTATTTTTTACTAAAGCTATGGTCATTTTATCAATGGGTTTAGTGAAATCTATACGCAAATTTTAAAGTCAAATTTGTTCAAATATAATTTAATTTTAACAATTATGACTAAATTATAATTATATTTATTTATTATAAACAGGTTAGTCAGTCTACCATGATACCGAAATACCGAAATCAAACATTGGAGATATATGACAAGATATTGTCTATGTTTGTACTTTGTGTGCATGATAAATAATTATAAAATCATATCCAGAACACAGATAATTAAAATTAACAAAACGGGGGAAAAAAAAGATTCTTACAGCAGTTAAAAAATTCGAGAGAGAAAATGTGAATTTATACAACATAAAACGACAACATCAATCACATTTTAGTGGAACTTGTACTGTCTACAATACACGGTCATTGAAAAAAAATGAAAACTATGATTTAGAAAAATATATCGAGATGTATGCTTGTATTTACAGTTGAGGACCGTGTCCAGTTCTCGAAAAATTAACATGACCAAACGGCATAAAAAAAAAATAACGGTGAATAAAATAAGTAAAATGAAAATGTGAATAGAATGTAACAGCGATTGCTGGGCTACATGGACGAACGTGTAAAGATTTTTCGCGTTTAATTGTAAATTTCGACGGTAAAACATTGGAAAACCATAGTATAATTTTGAATTTTTCCATTCAAACGATCACTTTATATCCGGGAGATTCGGACGAATTATTATTCGAATCCGACGGTGAAACGATTTTTGTTGGGTCCTTAAGCGAAATGGGTAATAGCGAATACGAAAGTTCTTACCTGTTGGCACGCTGCGATGGAGACTTTGACGTGGAATGTCGTAGGTGCCCGTTGTCGAGTGCGTTCTGCTATGGAATGACGATACCGGTGGAGGTCCGCCCGATTGCCGTTACGCGCGTACTTATATACCGGGCTCGGTCGGCACCGCGGGGACGGCCAAAAGGGCGCAGCGGTCCTGCGTGCGGCAGACCTGTCACCGCTGCCGCGACGACGCCTCCGCCCATGCCGACTAACGCAATCAACAGGCGGTTGGGGAAAGAAATCGGAAAAAAAAAAAAACGTTAAAAAAAACCAAAACAATATTATTTATAATGATTACGAGTGGGCGGAGGTGCACGGATCTTTCTGATCTTTTTCGTTTTCCAGGCGCATAGAGTACGCCTAAGTACACGGCACGGTGTTTGCACTGGCGATAATATTTATTATCATAATAACGCCACTCATATTATAATACGCAACACTATATAGGCAATATAATGACAAAATTATACGCATTTTGAAACGAAATAACCCATTATGATGTATACTGTTATACATGGGACGTATTATAAACCCACGCGAATACATTCCGAGTAAATCAAAGGGGGTTATTCGGTTGGCTTTTCAACGGCAGTTTATGGTCGAAAAATCGTACAAATACGGCATTTGACAGTATAATGTACTATTATATGTTAGATTATACTGCTGTGGAAACTCGGTGGGAAAGTCGCCTACCTAGATAGTCTAATAAATTTAACGGTTTTTTTATATCGAAAAAAAACAGAGGGTAAAATTTTCATCTGATTACGTAAAGTATACGTTCTAGTGCAGTACAAATGTGTAAGACATGCTTGTAATATGATATTAGGACGGATGAAATCAGACATAAACTTATAAAAATAACAAAATAAAATCTGTCTAATCGTATAAGATATAATAAATTGCCTCGGTGTCTCATTACAATTTACTCATTGTATATAATACATACATTATCTAGTCATATGGCTTTTGTAAACGGTATTTGAATTTTATCGACTTTGCTCACCAGTATTAAGGACCTGAAGATATTTTTCTTTGGTTTCGGTTTCAGTTAGAACATCGATTTAAAAAAAAAATTTTTAGAATGGACAAAAAGTTTAGTGTGAATATTCTTATTTTCCAATATGTGATACACATTTTCATGTAGATCCAGTTTTTTTATTTTATTTATTTTTTTAAACTGAATTTTCACACTTGATTTTTAACTTGAATTACTTATTATACCTATTGTTATATTATTTTTAGGTGATTTTGTATTCTAAAATATATTGGTTTTGAGTTCCAAAATCGAGATATTTTATTAAATAACACATGATTGTGTAAGCGTAAATTTTAAATATGCCTACTTTGGCAATTCACACCATTATTTTTTCGTCCATTTAAAAACTGTACGTGCAATTGGCCGTTAAATAAACGTGTTGTCTCTTGGGTTTATTGTGTTTAGCCTAAAATCCGCAAAATTATTTCGGCATCTTATACACATTTATCAATACCATCCACTAATTATTTAAATGTATTTCTACGTGGAAGAATAATAGATATTATATTGTCATATTGAAATAATTCTCATGATAAGAAATCCTCGAGTTTATTTCGAATAATTTTGCAAATGATACATTTTGGTACAATAAGTATTCCGTTCAATTTGTTTTTAAAAATTAATTTAAAATATTTTCAAATATTTAGTTCTTTTTTGAACTCTATAAAATTTTAAGAACTGCATGTTTTAATTCAATTTTATTACACTAAATTAGACTGGTTGCGGGGCAAAGATATTAATTATTATTAAATATTTATAATTAATCTATAATATGCATGACAGTGAGATATCTAATGGGAATAGATTTGCATTATAGATAATATCTATACTGCAAAGTGTAAATATAATAACGATTATTATTACCTACCTAAATAAATACGTGATAAAGCTTACCATTAATTATGAATAAATTTAAATTAAAAAATTATTTTATATCAAGGACTAATTTTTGACAGGCGCCATTAATGGAAGTTGCATACTGCGACGTTCCATTGGTTAAATTAATTTGTCTCGAAATCCCTCGATACCCTTGGTTTCTAAACTCCGATCTTTATAGGTTAAATATTACTGCTTTTTACAGGCTTAGGTTTGGCTACAGTCGGCTTTCTGCACACGTATTTATTTATATTATATATTTATTTATACAAAATTTAAATTATTCTCCTTTCTGTCCTCATCAAGATAAAATTGTGATTTTGGGCATATTATTTTTTACTGTATTGTGCTCTCAAGCCAGAGCAGTGGCATAATTAAGAATTAGTTCTGAGGAGGGATAGACAATTTTTGATATATGTAGTCATTAAGAACAACGTCCCCCACCATTAACCGACTATACTTCTAAATTTTTTTTAAATATATGTACACATGTAATAAATAATGTATATATGATACACTGTGGCAAGAAAGTCATCGCACAACTGACTCACATTTTCAATGTGCATTCAATAATGCATCCGTCTAGAGTACTTCTCGAATGCATGGAAAATGGCAACCTTGATCATGATTTCAAAACCAGGAAAAGACACCAAGCAATGCATCAACCACAGGCTAAGTTTTCGAGACCCTTCTTCTAGATTGCCTTAAGTTATCGACTACGCCTCGGTCAGTGCAATTCGGATTCACTTCGTTTGGAACACAGCACCAATGAAAATATCGTCAATAACTGAATAGGAGACAATAAATAGCAGCAGATCTACTAGACATTGAGAAGGTCTTCGATAAATTCTGGCACGACCGCCTCACTTTCAAGTTGATCCAAGCAGGAGTTCCTCCCCAGCTCATCAATAATATGATAACATTTCTAGATGACAAATCCTTCTATATTAAAATTAGAAATAAAAATTCCAAGTTAAAATAAAATCAACTCTTCTTGATATTCATCAACGACATACCTGACTATCCGAAAATCATGACTGCCCTCTTTACCGATGATACTCTGATCTACGCAACAAGCCCGGTAAACAACCATTCTACCAAAAGACTGCATGAACGTCTCGATATACTAGGGCCTGTGTTCAAAGAATGGAAAATCACAATTTACACACAAAAAACTCAAACAATTATGTTCTCAAACAAGTCAAATCTAGATATACCAGCAATTTACATGCAGGAACAGTAGATAAAATGGTCCTACTCAGTGAAGTACCTTGTAATCCACATCAACAGATAGATGAAATCAGCCAGAGAAGTAAGTCATGCAGTTAACAAAGCTATGGCAGCCAAATTCGTGCCAGATATCAACGTATCAAAACGATAACAAAATCCCTCTGCCTAAATCTACAAGATTTACATTAGACCAATCGTGATATACGCAGCCATAGCATGGGCAGCTAACATATTAGACACCGGATAGACAACCCTGAAAGAATTCAATCTACAATCCTCAGGACTGTCTCAATAGCCGAACCGTTCATGAGCAACCTATTCCTATCCAACGACACACACAAAAACTTTGCAAAGAAAATTAAATACACTCCTACCATGAACACCTAGCTGACATACTCAATCGGCCTGCACTAAAGAAACTTCATAGATCACCCGCAATAAGCATTTCATAAGTTTCACAAAAACCAGGACAATTACCAAAAACACAAACTTAAAACTAGAACAATTTACACATCAACAAAACTAGACAATTAAATTTTAGGAGGCTTTTTACAAATATTGGGGTAATAACAAAATAAAAATTTAATTGTCATGGTTTGGTAGTTAGATATCTATATTTTTAAATAATATTACACCAAAGCTTCGTTCAGAATTATTTTTATCGAATGTAATGATTTGTCTTTGTTTTAAAATTAAAAATAATAATATACTATTCTGTTTCGAGAACCGAAGTAACTATATAAAAAAAAGGTAAATCAATTTATTCGACTAAACGGTTTTGAACGAAGCTTTCTGATAGCATGACTATTACTATAAACATTTTTATAGCTAATAAAAAATACGACATCAATATACATATAATGATATAGATAGTAAATATTTGGTGTCAATTTTAGGTTTCTGCAGGCATTTATATCTTCTGTCTTTTTTATTATTTGTTTTTATTTTATTTAATTAACTAATGAATTTTTAAGGTATATTTTTATTATTATATATATATAATATTTTGTATAGCATGTTTTGTAATAAAAATTAAAATACATTTTTCATTAAGTAAAAATATTCTATATAAGGTATTTTGATATTTTAATATAAATATTATATACGAGTATCAAAACAACATCGATTATCAAAACTAATAAAATTATAATTTAGATTTTGAGCAACTTTAGAAATATAATTATTTGTTTTTATTTTTATTTCTTATATCTATACACATTTTTGGGTTGAAAGTCGAGTAGGAGATTTAGAGTAGAGCTTCATAACAGAAAATGAGTTCTAGTTGATATTTTTAATGGACATTTTTTTGACTTTAACAGTATTTTTCCTAAGCGTACCTAATGGAAACTACCTTTTATGATAGAAATATTTTACGAATGAGAAAATAACAATTAAAGTTGCATAGTTATTGTTTTTATTATTATACTTTTTAACAATATTCTACCAAAATTCACTCAAAATTGTTTTTTGAATGCTTCATCTTTACTTTAAAATTTAAAATACAAATATTTTGTATATTAATCCCATTTTTTATCAGTTAGAAATTAGAATGAAAATAATTTTACTCCAAAATCAATAAATAGATAATATTTTATATAAAGATCATAAAAATATTAATAAAATAAAAAATAATATTGTTAATCGACTTTTATAACATGAACAAATGTGTCCTGATAAAAGTTGAACAGGATAGCAGGATATGAAAGGACTTGAAAAGTCTGACCATGAAGCAGAACTGGAAAAAAATAATTCTATTTAAAAACAGGATATATATGGGTATTCTTTCATTATAGGTGATTCATGTTGGTGTTTCACATTTAAAATTTTTCCATTCTTACATAGTAGTTTATGTAATATAAAGTTGTATAAATCTAAATATTGAACCGTCATTTTTATTATTACTAATTGGCGCATAAATTAAATTTTCTTACAAATTAAGATGGTTTTTAATATTAATTTTATTGTTTTAGATGCAGGTGTATAATATATGAAAATGAAAATATATTATTTACTTCTTGTGTTATATATACACAATACACAATATTATATACAAATTACATATAATATATACAATTAGATCCTTTAGATGACAAAAATGTTTGCAGAAGAATTGATTTTCCAAGAACACAATACATTTTTTCTCTCTCTCTTTGAAAAATATAATAGTTTTATTAACATTTTTTTTTGTAAAAATGTATTATTATTAATTTTTATATTTTTTTGACAAAATTAAAAAAAATAGAAAGGAATTCAGGTTAAAAAAGAGAATTACTTACCACCTACCTATATAATATATATATATATATATACAGAAACTAACTGATTTTTTCAAAACTTTGACATGGCTAAAATTAGGGAACGTTCTTACGTATAGACTATCTTGTCATAATGATGACGGTCGATCAATTGATTTAATTATTGTAAATTGTTCGACTCACGTTAAAAGAAACGAATGATTAATAATATGAATATACAATTATTATTCTATTCGTGTGAAGCTGTATTATTTAATTATCTTTAGCAGAGATGGAAACTATATTTTATCGTTAATTGCGTTCAAAATTCCTTTAAATGGTTAATTATTATTTTGTTTCGTAGGTTCATAATTTTAATTTTAATCAAATACATACCATTTCAGAGCATTTTCTTCTAATTTTATGTAAATGTATGTGCAATAGTTGATACTCTTTTCTATAATAGAATATTATATCAATTTCTTTTCGTTGATACTATGCTTATTCAAATTATCTCTTTATTAAATACAAGCATTCAAGCCTGGTCAACCCTATACGAAAATATTTTTCTTTGTTTTAATATGATTTCCTTGATACCTGTTATATTTCGAAGTTCATAAGTTTGACAATTTACGCAGTCACTTTTTTGGTTGGTGACCCTTTTTTTCTATTACTTACAAATTATAGTCATATCTATTTTAAATTAAACTATTACAATTTATATTGTTTTATTTATAAATTTTTTTAATTAAATTATTACAATTTTAATATAAGCAAGCCCATTTTTAATAATAAAAAAAGTTCAATTAATATGTAAAATGTTAATTTCTGGGTCTAAACCCGTATGTATATTATTGTGCAATTACTGGTTATCCAGAATAGTTTCATCTTGATTCTGTTCAAATATCTGGCAGAATATATAAGAAATACTTCATAATATGATATAATATAATATTAATTTAATTTTTATTGTTTATTTTTACACACAATACTAATCCTATCACTATGTTACAGAGTCATTTTCAACACTGGTGCTACCTTACCTCAAACTCACCGTTGTAAGAAACGATTTGATGTAATTAATGTTACCACCCCACATATATATATATATATGTATTTAAAAATATTGAAATATTTTTTAATCAATATATTATTTATTGAATATATACTATATTTAAAAAAAATACCCAGAGAAGATAGGTTGAATGTCGGGTAGGATATAGGTAGTGAAAGTTGGTCAATCGGCCATTTGGTCCTCGTACAGGACAACGTATTATTATTGTTATTCTAGATTTAAATGCAATTATGAAATATTGCATTCGATAAATACATTTCCGAGTGGTATTATATATATTTTTTTTTTGTTTTTTTTTTTTTTTTTTGAGGGGGGGGCTGGAGGAAATCATAAAATGTCCGGTCTAAAATATAAACCATAAAATTAATTTGTTATTAAAATAGCTCTTTTTTTAAATGTATTTTAAATATATTATAAACTAACCATCATACCCGGCTTTTAATTTATATTTTTCTTTAAATACATTATGACAAATATTAATACCATACCTACTATATTTATAAATTATATTTTATTATTATTTTTGGCGTTGAATAAAAATGTATACTCAATAAATTGCGCCCTTTCCCCTTCAATAAAAATAGATTACTATATTGTATGTTTACGTCGTAAAGGTATATATGTATTTATATTAGATACAAGTGGGCTGATGCCAATACATTATGCTAAAAAAAATATCGACATAAACAATAGTAATATTAACACGGCTAATGAAAAATTATATAATTATAAAGAGTAAGTATACATCGTATAAGTATATATACGGTATATTAGTCATATATGGAAGTCATGTACCATATCAAATGTAGAAATGTTTTTCTTTGAACTTCAACAACTACTGGGGAAATTAAAAATGACCTCTCAAAAGTGAATTTAACATACAAACTCCAAACCCTTTCTAGTCAAAAGTTGATCACAAAAAAAATAAAAATAATAATAAACATCATTGTAAAATTAATAGATTAATAGATAGAAAATTGTACAATTAAATGTACCCAATGGGTATCTAGGTGTATAGGTTGTTTGGCGGAGGATGTCCCAGGTTCAAGTCAGGCCAAATCGGAAATTGTTATACGAAATTTGTCTGTTTTTAACATTTATTTTCTAATGTTTATAAAATATTTATTTTATAATATTTATTAATACCTATTTAAATTTGGTTCATTTAATGAAAATCCAATGTATATAAAATCAAAATTAAATGAAAAATAAATATTTATAAAATATTGAATAACGAAATATTAATGTTTATTAAATATTTAATAAATATTTTCATGTTGCTTGGGATGACATGTCGGAACTTGTTTAAAGATACTCCATCCCATACAAAATAACTTAAATTAGATTGCCACGTATCGTGACTCTTGGATTATTATTGAGTATTATTAATATTTTTAAATTTAATTTATAAAAAAGCAATTATAATAAAAAAAATATTGTTCTGTTAATTTTGGTGATGTTAACTAGTTGTATTATATTAATAGAAGGAAAATTATTAACGGTTTTAAATTAGTAATGGCACTACACACCCAACCATCCACCTAATGACACCCCGGATTTATCCACTTCCTCAAACCCCGATTTAATTTCCCAAATTTAATCTACTAGAGGACTATATTTACGCTTTAATTTTAATAATTAGTCAATACAAATTTATAATAAAAAAATAGTCTAGAAAACCATTTGAAATTGTCCTAAGTATAAATTAAATAAAAATAAAAATGCGATAACTATACAAGGAAAAAAACGCTACTCGGCACTACAAAATCGCATTAAAAAATATTTCGTGTAAATGGGACTATTGTCAGAATTGAGAAAAGTATTTAAAATGTTCTGAATATTTTTATTTAATGTAAATTATTATGTAATTTTTATGTCCAAAATTAAGAGGCTGGATATTTTCAAAATATTAATTTTAATTTTATTTTTAATAATTTCACGCTATTACATCGAAATAGTTTTAATTTTTCTGTTTAAGGTTCAACGTTTTAAAGGTTTTTGCATTATATTAAGACTATAAAATTAAAAACAAAACGATTTCTAAGTACGTAGTAGATATAATATATGATATAATTGTTTTTATTTAGATTTTAAATTAAAGTTACATTAAATTGTATTAAAGGAAAAGTACACTTAAATTGTAAAGAAAGTAAGTTTAAATACCTGCTATAAGTTTTACAAATAATTTATCTGGTTATTTCATGTATTTAATGTGGTCTAATAAATATCAAATATTTTATTTACTTACTTTTTATATTTCCATAGGTATTCTTAATGAATGTTATTTCAAATATTTCAATAATTATTTTACATAGGTAGGTACCCAATATATTTCATGAAAATAATACGCAAATATATATATTCCATTTTTTTTTTTTAAGTATTTAATTGATATATAGAAAAAAAATATTTCAGATAAATTAAACTAGTTTCCAAAATATATGAATAATATTTGTTACACTTTATACCTTATTTCGTCTATATTATTGCCTAATCCTATCAATTAGTAATGCAAGACATATCCAGATTGTTTTGGAATTGTAATAAACGTATTGAAAAATAAACACATAATCCTGCGGTTTTATAATATTTTTATGAATTATAGGTAAGCATACATAATTCATATTTTTTTGTTTCAACTTAAGTTTAGGATATTTTAATGTAACTCGTGTTAGTAAATATTTCTGACGTATTTATGCTCAAAATGAATTTAATTAAATTTGAATACGTAGGTACGTTGGGCTAGTATCGCCTATAAATTTTGATTTTATATTTACCATAATATTATCATAAAAATTTTGAAACGTATCATGCAAATTTATTCTAATTGCATGTTAAAAAATGGAATAAAAAAGATTTAATATTTCTTATTGGTAGTGCGTACGTACTTATATATCACAAAACATTTTCACACAACGATTACTTATATATATATATATATATACATGAGGATGTTTCTTAAAAAATTAACATTTTAAAATGCTGTTTTTAGGTTTCTTTTAATGTACATCCTTTATATTCTTATCATGTCTATTTATCTATCCATTCGTCCTATTGGATTATCGTCTTAGTTACTATAAGGACATTGTTAATTTGATAATTGATAGCTGTTATAATTTTTAGCAGGGCTTACAACCGCTTCCAAAAATGGTGGTTACCGATAAATTCTGAGAACCGGTAGCTGGTATTAAACGGTTTTTTAAATACATATATATCAATAAAACGGTGGAAATCTAATATACGTAATTATTATTAATAATGTCCATGCTTTTAACAATCGCTAATAAGTCGATCAGCTGATTAATCTATTAACTTCAAATTCAGTACACGGAATAGCATAATATGACAACTGACGGGAAGTAGAAAACAATAACAATAAATAACATTAACAATTATTTTTAATTTTTATTACCTACCTTAAATTTAATATTATTACACCAGATATAAACAGAAGTGGCGTAATGACTAGGTCATGGGGGGGGGGGATAAATAATTTTTCATAATAATAAAATACACAATTTGTTTTTAAGTAAATATAATAATTTATATTTATTTAATTGTTTATAATAAAAGGTCGACTTTTCTTGGCTTCAGAGCCTTTTTATTTATAACATCCTCGGAAACAATGGATATAATTGTTACTAATTAGTAATTATTATACTCTATAATGAAAACTTTTAATTAATTTAAGTATCATGGTCAATATATTTTAGTATTACCTGCGTCGAAGTTGATGGGACCAATAAATGATTTGTCCGTATCTCTGTGTCATCCTTTGGAATATCTTGTGTAGAATTTAAACTCTATCAATTTTTTTTAATAAAATAGGAAAAAATATTGTTATTTTTCTTTTTCTTTTTTTGTTCCATTATTAAAAAAATTACTTATATTAATATGATACAATAACTATTAAAAACACAAAAAAAACCCAAGTGTTTGGATGACGGAATAAAACTGCAAACGGTCCTAAATTCTAATAGATAACGGAATATCCACAGAAAATATCAGGTATAACCACAAAACATAGATTGATCAATCCACCGGCTTGGTATAACATTGTAAGTTGTAACGCTTATCAGTCGTCAGTGCCACAGAGCATAATTTACTACGCATTGTTCATTATCGTCTCCAAAACCACGTATCGTTCTCGCGGACCGATTTTGACCAATTTTTTTGAATTTTCAAATTTGACTAAATTTACCGATTATGATTCGGTTATCTGATTATTATCTAATTAAAATCTTATATCTAATTTGTCACAATATAGTTCAATTTCTTACCTTGTTTTTTTAATAATTGATTTTATGTTTCTAAACAATTTCACTATAAGTAAGAAACTAAACTAAACTATAAGTTTAGATAACCACAAAAAAAAACCAGAAAATTATTATAAATTCAAAAATGTAATTCCAGAAACTTTAAATTTACACGAAACATTTACTATAACACTATGTGTATTGACGTCGTATTTTTATTAGCTAAATAAATGCTAATTATAATAATCGTGTTGTAATATAGGTACATCGAAGCTTCCCTCGGAATCGCTTTATCAAAAGAAATTATTTATCATTATTACTGTATTACTAATATTATTATATTTTGCATATTTTGCACGATACCTATGATTTTTAAATTTTATTATTTTTATCGTAAAATTTATTGTTTTATATTTCAAACAATCGTGACCATATAAAATATATTATATTTATTTATATCTGTGTAATAATGTAATATACGATGTAGTAACCCATGCATTTGTAACATATACCTATCTATATGTGACGGTGAAAACGTCTCACGGCAAAATGGCCATGGTAAAACGGTTTCATGGCGAATCGACCGCGGCGAGTTGTCCTAGACTCCTACTGTCTGCAGTATCCTACCCAACGAGAAAAGTGCTCCCAACCCCTACTGATTAATTTGTTCCTCTTTTAGCTTATTGTTTAAAAACTTTTAGAAACAAGAAATTTAGCACGCTCATAAAATGTATTTAAAATGGATCTAATGTATTTAAATATTAAATACAATTATAGTCAGTAAAAAAAAAAAAAAAAATAAACATTTTGTTCAAAATTATATTATATTTTAATATTTGCCATTTAAATAATTGATATTTTTAATGAACTTCTGAAAATTTATCTTCGAGGGGTATTCTGTATAAAATATTATAATTATACATTTTCGATCAATCTAATATTTATGAAAGTAAATAGGTATAATTAATATCATCGATAAATATAAATATATATATATACATTGTAGTAAAACAATATTTACCTTACTTTTGAATAACAATAAGTCTCTTATTTAGTGTTTTCATGTAGTATACTAAGATTACAAATTAATAACTTATTCAACATTTTAAGCATATAGATTATTTCTGTTATGTGTACGTTATAATAATTAATTTCCAATTTTTTATTTACTTTTTAATCGAATCAACTTCAAATGTTTTATAATTGTATAACATACCCGTAGATGTTTCAAATAATGCTGTAGCATTATTTTATAGTCGTTTCATTGTTTACACTTGCTAAGTAATACAATTTTTATAACGCTAAAATATAAATATTATAATTTAATTTAATAAGAATCCAAATTTACCAATTTGTATGGTCCTTAATGGTAAACGGAAAAAAAATCCCCAGGAAAAAAAATCCCCGGAAAAAATCCCCTCGGACATGATCCCGTAAATAAAGTCCTTTTGTTCAAACATTTTAATTTCAAAAGTTAACTTTTGAAATGTACCTATATATATATATATATATATATACCTATACCTATATACCTATCTATATATATTATAATGTACTTATA